>JAOQMS010106594.1:0-17803 GCA_027563885.1 Erythroxylum longipes | reverse complement strand
TTTAATTCTAACTAACACCATAAACTTTCTAACTTAATCTTAATTTCTTCTTTTAATTCCATCAATCTAAGAAAAAAAAATTGCTCCACCCATAGACATTTTAATTAAAACCTAACCAAGACAAATTTATCAAAATCAACCTCAAAAAGAATTGAACACATGCTTATTTCTTAAGAAAAGGAATCGGGGCCCAACAGGTTAGGTAAGAGGTTTGATGGTGGAGACTCATAGTATCATGGCGGATGGTGGCCGACTACTCGTGGGGTAATGGTGGCTGGTGATTATGACTGTGGGGTTAGGTCGGGCACAGTTATACTCTGGTTGGAGATAGAGAGGAGATTAACATAATGTAAGCAGTAAAATGTAAAATGAGAGAGTGAGAGGAGATTTTTTTTAAGGGTCGGGGGTATTTTTTAATTTCTTTTTTTTTACAAATAGGTCCCTCAATCTTTTAAACTTTATGATACTAGAATTTGGCTGGTTTTTTAAATATTAGCGGTACCAGACGAAATCACTGGTACCAATCAACATGATTTCATACCGTTTACTGGTTAGTACAGTACCTTCCGACCCATATCAACCAGTATGGTACAAAATCCCAAATGTTGTTTTCTTTTAATATGAAGAAGGATTTGTTTGGGTGGATGGATAAGGTTATTCTAGGTTAGGAATAAGGGTCTTTTAGCTAAAATAAAAAATATTTGTCAACTAAGATAATGTAATCTAGAGTTAGAATAAAGGCTATTGGGTATTGAAACAATATATTTCAGAACTAAATTTGGGCTTGTTTTTCATTTAGAATAGTAATCCAATTCAGTAATAACTAATCAAATATATTTTAAAATAATTTTAAATTTAAATTTAATTCAAAATTTTAAATCAGTTATTTTTCTTAATGTTATTAATATTAATAATTGAACCTTTTCTAATAAAATTTAGAAAAATATTTTTATAATTGAAATTAATTAGATTATAATAAATTAATTAGACTTCTTAAATTTAAGGTAATATTTTCTAAAGTAATTAAGGAAGCTATTTCTTAATTAAATTTAATTATTTCAATTTAATTGAGATAAACTAAATTTATTTTATTTAGTTAGAGAATTGTTATTATATTTATTTATTTATTTATGAACATTAAGTTTCTTGATTTATTATAAAAGATATTTTCTTGATCCGTTTATTAATTACGAAAAATAAGCTTTCTTTAATATTTTTTAAAATAGTTTTCTAATTTATTAATGAAATATTTTCCAATCATTTAAGAACTTAATCTCAAATAGATGATGTAAAAAATTTCTTAATTAAGTTTAAAAGTATTTTATTTAATTTTGATATTAGTTTACTTTTAATATTAAAAATAATTTTCTAATTAAGGAAAGGTTATTTTTAATGAGTTTAGAAATAGTTTTTTTAATTAGATTAGAATGTCTTGTCAAACTTTGAAAAAGGAGTTTTTATAAATTATAATATGTAAGAAGCCTAATTTATTGAAAATTATTTTTAATTAAAATTTAATTGAATGAGTCAGATATTAGAAATATTTTTAAATAAATTTTTTTGGAATATGAATTTAATTCATCTAGAAATCGATGAGTTTAATATAATTTATAATATAATTTTATATTATGAAGATCAATAATTTGAATCAATTTCATGCATATAATTCGATTATATTGGTATAAGAAATTTCATGGTAATATATATTCGACATATTTTACAACATAGAATATATTACCATGAAATTTCTTATACCAATATAATCGAATTAATAATTAATTAATTTGTTGCATATAATTCGATTATATTGGTAAAAGAAATTTCATGGTAATATATATTAGATATATTTTGCAACATATATGAATTAAATGTGTTATAATTCATATATATATATATATATATATATGAAAATTTACCTGCATTTTTAAGCTTAATGAGATGAAAAAACTTAAATCCTTTATTAAAATATTAAGTACATGATGAGAACATGATTATTGACTTCCACTGTTATAAGAATTTACCAGAGTTCTGTTTATTATTATACTTATTAAGCAAACTCAATGATACTTTAACTTGAAAATGTTTAAGTCTTATAACAATGGGTCCTACTTAATTAAATTTGTATGATTTAGATGAGTGACTCATGATCATTTGAATTTAGATGATAGGTTAGGAATAACTTATAAGATATGTTTTGATAAAAGTTGTTACCTGACAGATCTAAGAGTCACATGAAATATGATTGATAAGGATCTTATCTACCTAATTAAGTTTAGTTGGTTTGTTGCGTAACTCAAAATTAACTAATTTTAAATAAGATCCTACCACACTAGAATGATTAGAGTATATCTTTTCGATTGGTGATGAGGATTGTTATTTTGAATAAAATAAAGAGAAACAAAATACATTATTAAACTCCTAATCTTATTTGGTAGTTACAACATATATCCTATTACTTGTTTTTTTACATTTATATTTTGTTTTGAGTAGAAATTAATTTGTTTGGCATAGTTGATACTAAAAGTTTGTGAACCAAATTCCATGGACATAGGTTATGTTTGAGAAGAGTTCTCAAAGGTACAAAAGAAAATTTGTATATCCATTATATAATTTGGCTATTAATCTCTATTAAGGATGTGGTGAAAAAAGTGATAGAGACATATCAATATCATGCAGTGACAAACTATAATAACATTTTGAGTTGACTAATATCTTGTAAACTTTAATTGCAACCTATAAGATATATATCAACACTAATATAACACAATGCACGAGATTGCATAAAGTAGATCTGAAAGGTATAATAGGGATGGAATAGTTCCACTAAAATTTTTAGCCTACTAAAAGCATAAAAATGGACTATCATTGAATGCATATACTATATTATGATAATAATTGTCATTAGAAGATAAATGATTGCATTATTACAATGTTTAAGGAATGATAAACCTCCCAATACCAAAATTAACTACTTACCCTCAACTTCTTTCCATATTTGGAAAGTTTTGACGGGAGTTTGTGATGCCCCAAGCAACTGCAAATACATCTACGATTGGGAATAAAAGGATGAAGGAAGGCAAAATAGTTATTGCAGGGAACTCAGTAGGAAAGAATACTGGAGGTATGGAGATATTAGATGAGGATTTTCCAAATTTTCAAAGTTCCAGGAAACCTATGTCTAAATCAATGTCTAAAGGTACTAGGAGATCGACATAAAGTAATCCAACCTCTTCTAAAAACTCTTAAAAGTTTAAGGTTGCTACCATAACTGTGAATAATAAGCTAACTGCATTTCAAGGATGTGATGGTTGATGGGATTTTAATCCCCCTAAGAGACATGATGGATGCAGGAGTTGTTATATGGTCCTCTGCATTGGTGGGATATTTTTGGAATAAAAGACCATCTTACTTGTAGGTATAAGAATTGGTATTGGAAAAATTATGAAAAAAGGGCTAGAAACAACTAGGATGGAAAGAATTTTTTATGCCAAGATTTGTGTGGAAATAAAGAAGGACAATGAGCTTCTAGAGATGTTACTAGTGACGAAGTTGGGTAAGGATGTGGAGCAGGTTAAGGAGGTAATCTAAATCACTTACCCTTGGATGCCTTATATAAGTCAAAAGGTATGGAAACCAACCAGAAAAAAGGTTTATTGAAGGCACCTACGATGAGATTATGGGGTGGGGAAGACTACCATTGAGGGAAACTACAGATAAAAGTTAGTAAACAACTAGAAAATGTGGTTGACGAGTAGATGGGTTAAAAGGAATTGATCTTGAAAAGTTTCAAGGAATAAAACCTAGAGGGGGCTGTAAAAGAGAAGGTTTAAAATGATGTCTGTCAAATTAATGAAGATGATACTAAAATTTCTGTGAGTGGAGGTGATGTGGATAAAGGAACTAAACTGGAAGATTTTGAGCTTGTTACTAGTAGCAAAAGAAAGCCAGCTAGATCAAAAGGAAAGAGTAGGATGAGATAGCTTCAAACTCCCACCTGACTTGTGAATTTCTTATTTTTGAATATTAGAGGGCTTAATGACCCTTTTAAAAAGAAAACAGTAAAGGATAATGTTTTGGACAAAAAACCTACAATATTGGGGTTATTAGAAACTAAAATAAAGCTTTCTTACCTACAAGTATCACTTTATTTTTGGGTGACAAATGGAAATTGTTTACTAATCATACTTTTCATCATAATGGTAGGATCATTATTACATATAACATAGAGAGATCAATTGTACATTATAGTTTCACATTAGATCAAATTATGCTTGTTACATGCAAAATTTAGGATATTCCTACCGGAATTGAACTCTCTATAATTTATACAGCTAATCATGCATTCCAAAGAGAAAAAAATTAGGGAGGACATCAAGGTAATTCATTCTTTGATAAGAGGACATTGGGCTATCACTAGAGACTATAACTATATATTTTCATCAATTGAGGTTGACGGTAATTGAACAAGGTTAAAGGGAGTAGGGAAGGAATTAACTAAGATTACTCAAGAGCTTAATCTGGTGGATTTGAGGTTTGTTGGCTATTTTTATACTTGGCAAATAAACAGCAAGGGGAGTACATTATTAGAAGGAAATTGGACAGATTTATAGTACCAAGATACTTGGATTACTTTTGGATAGGTATACATAGCATGTAAAATCATTAGAGCCCCATTCAAAATTTTCAATTATTTAGCTAAATGACAAGAATTTAAAGAACTAGTTAGGAGTATATGGCAAGTTAAGGTAAATGGTGACAAAGCCTATCAACTTATGAGGAAACTATAAATGATGAAGCACAGATTAAAGAAATTCCTAAACATTAATAAGATGGATCCTGTAGAATTATTACAATAAGATAAGAACAAACTGATGAAGTTCAACAAAAAAGCTACTAGTCACCTCACAATCATAATTTGAAGACTTACGAAGTTGTTTGTTTGAGGGAATAGAACTCAAAATTGAATGTTCTTGACTCTATTCTGAGGAAAAAATCCAGAGCTAATTGGCTCACGGATGGTGATGCCATTACAAAGTTTTTTACAACACAATATTGGCTTGAAGAAATAGAAATAAAATAACTATGATAAATGATGAATTGGGCAATTTGTGTATGAGCCAGGAGGAAATTGAGAACACTGTAATGAATTTTTCCAAGTACTTGCTGGGAATGCCTGAATTAAGTGGAAGAGTAGATCTTTCTTAGGTAATTAAAGAGAAGATTAGTCAAGAAGATAGGGAAGCCTTATTTAGTCCTATATTTGTGTAGGAAATTAGAAACACTCTCTTCAGCTTGAACCCATCTAAGGCCCCAAGGCTTGATGGTTTTAAAGCTCATTTCATTTAAAGAAGATAGTGCATTATTGGTGGGTTGGTGGTGGAAACAGTGTAAGAAATTTTTTCCTCATCCAAACTACTTAGGGAAATCAACAAAACATACATTTGCCTCATTCCAAAGGTTCAAAACCATACTTGTATGAAAGATTATTGCCCATATCCTATTGCAACACCATATAACTCAAAGATAATTGTAAACAAATTGAAGAAATCCCAGGAACCTCTTATCATTTTATCCTAAGACGTTTTTTTTTGGGTAAGAGTAAGAGTATTGGGGACAACATCCTAATTGTCCAAAAATTGACGAGGGAATACACGCAAAAAGGCTATTAAGAATTGTTGCATCAAGATTGATTTATTTAAATCCTTTGATACAATCAAATGAGAATTCATCATTGATTGTCTTTATACTTTTGACTTCCCAAAGTTATTTGTCAGATCGATTGGGGAATGCATTACATCTGTTAATTTTAACTTACTCATCAATACAAGTCCAAAAATCTTCTTCAAGACCTTTACCCCCTCTCCCTATACCTATTCTCACTAGCCATTGAAGTTCTCTTGAGAATGCTGACAGCTTTTACTTTTGATAATCCAAGATTCAAATTTCGTCATAAATGCAAGATGTTGAAGCTAATCATTTAGCTTTCGCTAATGATCTACTATTTTTGTGTGGGGTTGAAACTAAATTTTATAAAAGTTATATGTTTATTTCATTAGATATATAAAATGGGGAATAATTAAGTAGATTGACAAACCTCCAAATTCAAGCCACTCCCTTCAGATATCTGGGAATACCAATAAATTTAAACGAGCCAAAGTATATGGAATACATACCTTCAATTGAAAAGTACAAAACCAGGAGTAATTTTGGCAAAATAGGGGGTAGCCTTTTGCATTAAGACTACAATTGATGTCCACAATGTTGAGGAATGTACACAAGCATTGAAGTTCCCACTTGGTGTTGCCTAGGAAGATTATGAAGGAGATTGAATACATCAAGCTGTTTATATAGGTTCAAAAAATAGGTAGCTCTAGGAGGTTAAGGTGAAATGGGAAGAATTGTCTCTTGCTAAATAGGAAGGGTCTAGGGATTATATCACTAATATATATGCAGAAAGCGCTAATTTCAAAGAGGATATAAAGGATATTTAGTGAAAAGAAGACCCTATGGTCAAATTGGATGAATGAGTATTATTTGAAGGAGAAAAGCTTTTAGCAATTACATCAAACCAAAGAAAACTCATGGAGTTTTAAGCAATTATTGAAGTTGAGGGATCAAACTTACCACTTGATGAAGAAACTAACTAGAAACAGTGAAACAATATGGTTTTGGTTTAAAAACTAGAGTGATTTGAGTCATGAAGAAACTAACTTGAAACAGTGAAATAATATGGTTTTGGTTTGAAACTAGAGTGATTTGAGTCCTTTACATAATAAGAATGAGCTTAGACACATGATTACTAATATTCTTCATCTTACATAATGGAACCTAGACTTGCAATTTCTAAGCGGTTGACAGCTTAGGTAATTTGTTAACTAGTAACCCACCTATAGGCAAGGAAGATAAACTAATCTGGTTACATATGACTTCTAGGGAATTCTCCAACAGATCGTGCTATAAACTGTTTAGGGATATACATCCCAATTTCCCTTGGTATGAGAAAATATTGAAGAATTCTTTATCCCCCAAAGTAGCTTTCATAAATTGGCTTGAAATTAATTATAGGCTCAAAACTAAAGATAGATGGTATGGAATTACAAAAAATTGGATGTTGAATGTAGTTTTATATAGAATGGATAGCAAAACTCAGAATCATTTATTTTTCTAATGCAAGGTTTCCTAAACCATTTGGGCTAGGGTCCAGAATATACTACAAGTAATTGTCTATAGGATGAATGGGTGTACATCATACATTGGAACATGAACATGATGACCATGGTGAAGATAGATAGAATAGGCCTTAAAACTGCATTTTTTATGCAATTTATACAATCTGAAAGAAAGAAATAACAGGTTGCATATGGGAAAGGAGATGGAAACATAAAAGTTGGAAGACAAAAAAATTTATAAGATTAGAGAAATTTTTATAGCTTATGATAACTAGATTAAACTATGTCCATACATGAGGTGTCTTTCGAATTTATGAAGCTCTAATTATAATCAATTTATAAGGAAACTTAGATTCCTAGATCATTAGATGCTTTCCTTGTTCAAGTGAAATATTGAAACCTTGCCATTGTGATGTATTTTTGTCAAGCTTTAGTTGAGTTAATACATATATTAATTTCATTTAAAAGAAAGTTAAAAGGATGATAAAAAATATATTGCTGAGTAAAAGTAATTGATCCAAATTTATGCAATCAGTTTGTATGCGTTGGATCAAGGGAGATTTATGCTTAACAAAAGTGGTAAAATACAAATTTGGATAAATAAGAATATCCTTTTATGCAATGTTTGTTAAATCAATCAAATCATAAAGATTTGAAAATTAAGTAATTGTATTAAAAAGAAATAAAGTAGTATACTGAAACAAAATAAGGTTACCAGACTTAAGTATAGCCCAATTGGATAAACTCAAACAAGAGTTACAATATAGAAAAGAATATGGGACATATAATATCAAATCAGAAGTCAATAGATAAGGTTAGTGTTGTTGGTCTAAAATGTGCATTTCCTCTAGCCATAATAAGAAGTCTTATCTTGAGATATAATTTTAACTAGTTAGATTTGACATCTAAGGAGGTAGCTTTGAAGATTTTGGAGTTTCATGTACACTATATGTGGTAGTTCAGTATGAAAAAAGACATCGAAAAGATTGCTTTATCGTATTTATAAGTCATTTTAACAGTTTCTACCTAATCCAAGATGGATAACCAGACTTTGCAGGTGCATGAGAGATCAAACATGTTGAGCAATTTCGTTCATAGGTAGGTAGAATGTTGTAACCCAAAGAATAAGTGGTTATATAATTCAGGATTCTCCTTATACAAACCATATAGCTTACCATTGATATGGAATTTAAGCCTATCCTTTGTTGCTAGTATTTAGGAGTCTGCAAGCTAGATAACAAAAGCATGAGAAGAAGCAATACGATTGTGCCAAACTGGTTTGAACATGTGATTATTTCCTATGAAACTTAGGATAGTTGCTTTGCAAGAAGTAATGGTGAATCTGTAGGATTTATCTTTTAACCTCAATATAGAGTCCTCTTGATAAGGATTTAGAGAGTAACTAAGGAAATTTAGCAAGATTTATTGAAAACCTCTAACTAAATGGAATGGCCAACTCCAAATCCTATTCAATAAGATAGCCTGGACTTTTATATTAACAAGGACAACAGATTTAAGAATGTGGTAATCTGTAGTTTAGTAAAGGGACCTATTATATGCCATCTATCAAACCAAAAGTAGGTAGATTTTTTGGTCCATACCTTGTGCTTATTAGTCTATTACATTAAGGATCTTGTACCAATGATAAGCTAGAATGTGTTGGAGTGGGAATGTGTGGGTATCAATGTTAGAGTGGGAATGCATGGGTGTCACTATCCAAATATTTTTATTTTCTAAGTGTTACATATGGATCCATTATACCCACAAGTTTTTTTTTGTTTGTATAGATCTTACAAAGTCTCTTTGCATCAAAATCTTAGACATGGCTTTCATAAATGTCAATTTAATGGAATTTCCTAACCTAATAAGATATAAATGGAAATATCCTAAGGTAATAACACATAAAAGGGGTATGTTTATAACAATGCCAATTTAACATAATAAAAGAGCAAAAGATTTGCCTATTAAAAGTCCCTCTCTATAAGAATATATGAAAGAATTGATTAAAAGAACCACATTATTGTTATCTAGGTCCTACATAATATAGTGAACAAATTAAATGGTAGTTAGTAAATGAAACAAATAAGCCATGTGATATGTATATTTAGAAGCATGAAGAGTGAATTCCTGAAATGGGCCTGCATTTACTTCTTAAGGTTTGGTACTTCCCATAATTTGGGTCCATCAAATTGATCTAAACAAATAGTCTTTGGTAGCACTCACTAACTAAAAAGCATCAACATCAATTGAATCATAACTATAAAGGTGTTTTATATACCAAAAATCTTAATGACTAGCTGAAAAATCTACGTTTTTGTGGAGCAGAATAGCGTTATATCATAAGACATAGCATGGAATTTATTATAGTTTCCTATAATTAATATAAAGAATTTTATATACAATATATTCCTGAAAAATTAAATAATTAATTATATCCAAAATAGGTTACAAGAGTTAAATCCATTTCCATGACTAAGTATGATCCCTAGGCTTGTAAATAATGTTATAAGAAAATTATATTGGCTAAGTACAAATCCAAAATTATGGTTGATTCAACTTGGCCCATCAATTTTACCTAACTATTTTACATCTTTTTTCACATGATTTCATAAGTAATAAAATGTAGATATTTCTCCTCCTTATCATTCCGCCCTCATGCTCAATCTCCATCTTTTGCTTAATCTTTGAAACATATTATGCTTTGTTTCTAGGCAATATGCTTATATGGTATCTTGTACAATCTACCTAGTTAGGTTTGTCACAACCTTCCTTTACTTACAAAAAATCTCCTAATTCCTTTCCAGCTAGATTTCCTAATTGTATATCCTAGGGCAATCTTGAATACTACATATTCCCAATCTTTTCTTTTGCGATTCCTTAATACCGATATGATATTTATTGCCATTTGATGATGTCCATTATTAGATTGCAAAGCTCTAAGATTTTTCTCTATGCCATTCTAGAATAGACATAGGTGAAATAGAAATGCTTCATAGTCTCCTTTTCGTTGCTACAAAGGATACATTGTTTAGGTATGTTTATAAACATTTTCAGTTTATATCTGGTATTAAGTCTTCCCTTGATTAATAACTATAAGCATATTGTAGCTCTAGGGCATGCATACTAGAACCATACTGCTTATACAATTAAAATGTAAGGGAATGTTCTTTGATTAGCTCTCTGCATGATTGGTCGTTGAAATTTCTAGATTAGTGACCCCTTCTATTTAACTTAGTCTTTTAGGTGGGGTAACAAGTTAATTAGCATATTCCTAGCTATTGTTAAGTCAAAGAGGGTACTATAGTGGGTGGTAAGTGCTTATTAAACTATTGTCTCCTTTGGAATTTGTTTTTGAGACTTATAAGTCCCTAATACTTAAATAATGATCCCAGTTGGGACCAGTTATTGTATCAGAAAGAGGTTGTGGATTCATTCCCCACCTTATAGCTGAATTGGAGTCTGTAGGTATTCTTTAGTATTAAGATATGTTTTCAGAGTCTATAAAGAGGCTGAATTATGATTCCACGTCTAAATTTTACCCTAATTTTAAGTGGACCCACTAATCTTATAGAGACCCCTTGTCAATTATGAGCCTCCATACCCTTTTGATCAGCTATACTTAATTGGAAATCTCAATAGTTAGGATTCCAAGTTCACCTTCTATTTTAGGTTTGCACATTTTAATCTACTTGATTTTTTTATAAAGCAATTATGTCCCATTCCCCTCCAAATGAAGTTCCTCAAGATTTTGTTGATGGCTTTTATCAAGTTCCTAAGTAACCATAGGTGGGATGTCTATTAGACATATAGATTCATTAGGAATGAGTTTACTAATTGAATCCTTCTTGCCATAGATAGTGTATTATTCTTATAGTTTGCAAGTTTGTTTTATATTCTCTTCCGTACGGGCTTGAATTCAAATAGGGTTGGCCTTTTGGTAGTGACAGGGATGCCTAGGTAAAAAATTTGGGGTTTGCTCCATTTGAGTCTAGTTAAGGTCACCGGTGTGTCTACATAAGTTTCAGCTCCCCCTATAATAAGTAGATGGCCTTTTTCCCTATTTAGACTCAATCCTAACATCTCATTAAATGTTTGTAGTGCCATTATCAAGATAGAAATTGAAGTAAGATCTACCTTGTTAAACAATACGCGATCATTTTTAAAAGACAAAGAAATGATGTTCTGGGCCTTACATTTGGAAAGGAATATGAAACCACTATTCTCAGTTTGTTTTCTATTCATTCTTACCAAAACCTCCATTCTTAGTGTGATGAGATAGGAGGATAATGGGTCCTTTCCTTAAGCCCTATAACCTTTTGTTAGTGTAATAAATTCACTATTGATTAAGATTCTATAAGGGATTGTGGTAACACATTTTACAATCCAGTTTGTGAAGATGTCAGGGAGTCCTAAAGCCTTTAAGGAGTTTAAGATGAATTGCCAATCTAGGGAGTTAAATTCCTTTTGATAGTCAACCTCAATTTTGTAATCACTACTTATTCTCTTCGTGTTATACCTTTTAAATAATTCCTACACTAATAGGATATTATACCCTATTGATCTTCCTTTGTGAACTGTCAGCCACCTGTTCCACTACTAATTTTAATCTATTTGTTAGGATTTTAGTAATGACTTTGTAGAACACATTACAACAGGAGATAGAGTAATAATCTTTAATAGAGTTAGGAGAGCTAACCTTGGAAACAAGAGTGATGTGATTCTTGATATCTAACACTACATGTTTTACCATGATTTTTGTTTGACTTCGAATTTGTTGGCGGAAGTGTGCATTATAGCCATTTAGACCTGAGGGCTTATAAGGACTTAGTGAGAAGAAAAATTCCTTCACATATTTCTAAGTGTTTCATATAATTCATTAGTAATATGACCATTTAAGTAGTTCCTCACTTTTTTCATGATAAATTAGGCTTTAGTTCAATTATTAAGAGTGTTTGAGAAGTAAGAGTAAATTACATCAACCAATCCTTCCTTATATATGAGTAGTTTGTCATTTTCATCTCATAAGGTAGGGATAATATTTATGTTCCTCCTTTCCAGTAGAGACCTGTGAAAGAACTAACACTGCCCTAAACCTTTGCCTCATTAGGAGTTATTCATTTCTAGCTTGTTGGTATAGTTCTCTATGGTTTTTTTCCTTAGCATTCATGAGGTTTCATTTTGTGGATTCCTATCCAACATTTCCTATAACTCCTTTATAGTCATTTTTTACTTCTTTACTTTATAATGGAATGTTTAAGTAATTGCCATGCTAAGTTTTTTTTAGCTCATTTGTTATCAACTAAAGCTTCCTTATACAAAATAACATTTTTGGAACTCTTTATGGGAGCACTTATGCCTTTGTTGATAGTTGATTCAAACTATTCTAATTAAAGTAGGGAATTAGTAAATCTGAAGGAAATTAACCTAAACTAGTTTTTAAATATATGATGAATTAAGATTGGGGTATGGTCAAATATTAGATGGCAGTTGAATGATGCCATGCTTTCTAGGAAATTCTATAACCATACCTCAATTACCATTGCTCTATCCAGTTTTTTCCTAATCAACCACCTCCTTTTTTGTTTATTAGTCTAGATAAATTCATGCCTTTCCATTATAAGATTAGTTATTTGGGCATTATTAGTGCATTTCCTTAACTCATTAGAGTGATTCCTAAAGCTTACTCCTTCTCCCTCAGCCTTACTATAGTCCAATATATAGTTTAAATCCCCTACCACTAATCATGGTTCATTTATACTATTTCCCAGTTGTTATATTTTGCTCCATAAAGGGATCTCATGAAGATGTGATTGAATGCGTAAACAATGGAGATTTGAAATCTTACAAATGGAATTTTCTTTCTCAAGCTTAAATGGATCATTTGTTGGTCAATTATGGTAGGTTCAACTTTTATTTCACTAGGCTCAAAAGTCACCATAATTTTTTCATTATAATGACAAATGTGGTTTGTTAGATGGATCTAGTCTTTGTGAAAAAATGTTGGTCTTTGTAGTTAATTCCCTTTATTCTTATTTTTAGTAACCCTATCAATATAGGTTTTACCTCCTCTATATAATCCTTAGCCGTTTATTGCTTTTTTGGGCAATTAATCCCTCTTTTATTCCATTCAAAGATTATTAGTAGGGGAAGAGGATGAACTTCTTTTCTTCTTTTTAGAGCTTCTTCTTGTTACCCTCTAGAAACTAGCTTCAACTTCAATATTATTAGTCCCCTTCTCTTACGCTTGCTCCTATGTGAAGTCTCCAACTAACTCAATAACTTGCGTAGTTTTTGTTGGAGTAAGTGGTTCCCTTCTAATAGCAATGCTAGGTTTATCTTTATTAATGGTTTCTCCTTGTGAGTTTTGTTCCAATACCAACCCCTTCTACCTCCTTTTTATAATAATTGGTTCTTTTAGTATACTAGCCTGCTCCTCATTCATGCTGTTTATTACATCATTTTTCCCGTTAAAGGTGAGATTCCTATTTTCTTTAGTGGTGAACTTCTTACTAATTGACCTACAATTTTGTTTAGGCTTGGAGTATTCAAGCCTCTAAGTATAGGTTAAAATAACCAAGTCTTCAAAGAGCTTACTTGCCTCATCCAGTCTTAGGATTGGGATGGTATTTGGTAGCTTAGAATTTGATACAATAAAGACATATATTCTTGCGTAGCTAAATCTCTTTGTAATGGAAATGGTTTCATCAATACATATAGGAGTTCTAATATAGCTTCTTAGTGGCTCAGAAATTTGGTGGTATAATATTCGAGGGGCATATCGTGTATGTTATCCCACATTAGGATCTTCTTTTATCTTAAGTCTTCTAGTTTTGACTCTATTTTCTAAAACTATAGGAGTAATGGTTGTGCATTAAAAAAATAAGGTCCTAATTCCAATAACTTGTGAGTAGCCTTTGGATAAATGGCAGGCCAATATGATAGTTTGTCAAACCCTAAGGGGTCCTACAAATTTATCCCTAATTTTGAATACATTAGTCATTTTAAAATTTGTTTACATTAATTATTAGATAATAAATCTTTGCTTACAAAATAGAAATAGTGAATAAATATCTAAGAAGGTTAACTACTAATAAATTAATTTTATATTTACAATGATTAAACATATGTTTTTATGTACAAAAAGATCTGTTATGAATAACCCTTAAGATTATGGTGCTAATTGAAAACAATTGCATATGAACATATAAGGAATGTATTTTTCCTTTTATGTCAAACAAAAAAGGAACATAAAAGATGAAGAAAAACTTAATTAAATAACATGAGAATTATAGAAATTATTTTTTAAAAGCTAAGTGTAAATTATACTACATATTGTATGTAAGATTTTATTTGTAAGAAGAGATGTCTATTATATTTGGTTATGATATTATTTGATTGATAAAATTACATAACAATAAGAAGGTTACATTTATAATATTTAAATTTTAATACAAATCTCACTATAAAGGTATCTTTATTTTTTAGAGATTTATATAGAGATCTTAATCATACTCTCAATAATTTAATTTGGTGTACTTAGAATTTCATTTATGAAATATTCTTTAGAGAAATCAAATTCATTGTAACAATCACTCTAACTCTATAAAATTTATTTTCATTGCAATTGAAGTTCTTTTCATGGAATTGAAAACATATATTAAATTCCAATATAATGTCAATGTTTAACAGGTTCTTGGATTAAAAACTATCAACTATAGCTAGCTAGCAATACATGAGTGGATTTAAGTAAATATTGAAATCTAGACCATTGGTCATTAAAACTAACCCTTCTATGCTTGATTTAAGCTTCCCAATCCTTGTATCTTTAGCTAACTAACTGAGTTGATCTAGCTAGTTTTCAATTGATTCTCTAACTTAAATGGTTCTCCTTTTATTGAAATGTAGCAATCCCTTAGGATCTAGGCCTTGTATGACTTAAGGGGATGTTCCAATTACTGTTCATCTCTATACTTATCCAATTTTTAGAGCTTTGGTGTACTATTTTTCTGATCCAATGTATAGTTTCCTCTCACCATTTGAGTCCCTTTACTTACTTTCTACAAGTTTCTTTCATTTCTTTTCTTTCAAATTACATATATAGAGCAACTAAAAACTAGTTTAATAAGCTTATTGTCATCTGTAGTTTCCTTATCTAGAGCAGCTATCCATTGTAGTATTTGTCTACTTTTAGGAAATATAGTTTAAGAGTAAGTGTTTTCGATTTTGATCTTTAGTTTTGCTTAATGACAACTAAAAGGTAAGTGTGGGGGAACTTGATAAATGCTTAGTTGATTATTTATTTATTTCCTAATGCTTAGTGATTAATGTTTATTTTGCATCTAAGATACTTATTTTTGGTTCGTATTTTGGTTTAGGTACAAGTTGGAAGAAAAATAAACAAAACAAGATAAATTCACAACTTTGGTGTAGTTTTACTATATGTTCGATCTTATTTGCCTTTATGGATCAAAAGGATATGAGTTAGGGTAAAATTGGGATAGAGAATGGAAGAATGGAGTCATTTAGGAACCATACACTTGTATGAAGAAGCACGCACGAGTGTATGTTTCGTACACAGCTATGTGAGGAATAGTGTAAGTCACTGTAAATATATATGATTTTAAAGATGCTATTTCAAGGGTGTGGAAATCTGCATACTTGTGTAGTGTAACTCACTAAAAACATGTATCTTTAAGACTTTTGGAGAATTGGAGTATATTACTTAACTGGCTATGTGGTTGATCATATACACTCCAAAAACCCTGATTATTGAGTATAAAAGGAATTTAAAGAGTCTAATAATGAGGATATATAGGATAGACACTAGGAGACATATATTTTTCTTTTTAAATGGTGTTTTGAAGAGCTATGAGTGACTAGTTCTCTTTTTTCCAGTTCAAAGGGGATATCAAAGCCTAATAATATGTTTATGCATTTATCAATTATAATAACGTTGTTTCGATCTCTCTTTTGAAATTGATTGTGTTATTATGTTTACAATGTTTATGATTTATTTATGAAAGATTTATGTAGGGCATGTTATATGATTTACGTATAAATTTACTACTAGAATTTTGATTACATTTATTATTTATTAAGATGTTTCATATGTGGGAAACTAATGATCGAGCATCATTAGAGACAACATATCATCGGTTGAATGATTTGAAGTTACGTGATTATTGCTTATATCAACCTGTTTTTCCTTATTTTTAATGTTGTTGTCGCATTAAATCTAAAAAGCTTATTCTAGGTTATTCGACAATTATATCAAATTAAGAGCTTATCTTTATTATTTACGACTTAAGGAAAATTTATTATTAATAGAGCTTTTTGGTAATTCACGGGAGGAGAGGGACGAGAACAACGTTCCATTTGATTATGCATATTTATATGAAGATCGATATCGAACTGAGAACCAGGTTTTAATATTTTGAGAACGTTTTGCAAATTTGATCTATTAAACATATTTGTTTTTCATTATTTAATTTTATTTAATTGTATTAATAAAATTCATCCAAAATCTTCCCATCCTAATACACTAATTAGTTCAACTCAAAATTAGTCATACGCTTTGTGGATACGATCCTTTCTTATTATTGCTATAAGTTTAGTTGTGTAGGGATTTAATTTTTGGTGCGTTCAAAATTCATCAACTTCGTCCCACTTGTTTAGCTAGCATAAGATAGCACAAAGTTGTTATAATCTTTTCCATAAAGCTTTGCAAAACTGACACTTGAAGAACAAATGTTAGACATTTTCATTCTCCCAGTTACAAGGTTTAAAGATTGGATTTAATCCCTTGATTTTGTTTCTTAGCTTATCCTTTGTTCTAAGTTTGTTCTTAATTACTAGCCATAAGAATAAAGAAACTTTAGGAAGATTACAGCTTGATTAGGTTAGCTTGTACCATGGGACTTTTGGGGAGGTTGCTCTGAAGAATGAGTAGCTTAATTTATTGGAGAAGATGTTGAATCCATACTATTCTATTCTCTTCACTAGCATTTACTCTATAATTTGTACATTATCCATTACTAATGTAAGCCCTATAAAGTTGCTATACCACTTCTCATTGTAGATGATGTCTTTAAACTAAAACTTGTCCTGGATTAGGTACCTATTGTTCTGAAGCTCACGGACTTGGTCAAGCGCTACTAAATCATTCTAATTATTATGTCAAAAGGTTGTCATCTCTCCATTCTCAATTCTAAACTTAATCAAACTTCTTATTTTATTCATGATTTTAAAATTTTGATTTAAAATTCAAGAGGCATTAGTTGTGAGCTTCTTTTGTTATAGACTTTTCCCTAATAAGGAATACATGTGGATCCATTTATCCCAAATTGCTTCCTTGTCAATGAGTATCCTTCATAACCTCTTTTCCATTAGCATTTTGTTGATAGTTTTAATGGATTTAATTCCTAATCTCCCATCATCATTTTATTTTCAAACTTTTTTCCATTTCACTTTGGCTATATAGAAAGTTTTTGTAAAAAGTTCTTTAAAATCTTCCCAGTCTCCTTATTGAGGTTTTTTGGTAAGAATATGTAACACCCCACTCCCGCTGGACCCGAACCCGATATCGATGGTGATATCCGAATCCGTGCCCCGCAAGGGTGGCGTGCCACATCACT
>JAOQMS010106554.1:0-17807 GCA_027563885.1 Erythroxylum longipes | reverse complement strand
ATACAAAGAAGAAGTTAAGGCCAATACATTGGATAGTTGTTTAGCTGAAGTTAGTTACAGAATTCAATTAAATAAAGGTTTTTCAACAAAAAGTGGGTATCAAGGATCAAGAAACAGTTAAAGACTTAGACTAAGTACGAGTCATGGGACAAGATTGTAAGAAGAGATCAAGGATTGTTTGGTGCGGGCACTCCATCTTCCAGGGTATGAAAATAAGAAGAATGTGATAAATGACTGAGCATAATGAATGTGATATGAATGTGCATTTCCATCGTCTTATACTTTGGTTTAACAATGACAAGAATTAATGGATTATAATTAGTAAATTGGAATTAATTGGTAAGATTGGGAGATTTATGAATTAATGTTAATTTTTGGATTAGGAAAAATGCCAAGTGGCAAGACAAGTTGACAAATGTTAGTAAAAATAAATGACACGTGGCATTAGGATTAATTGATAAGTGTTTGGTATGTTTAGGTTGTTAATTGAGGTTATAACTAAAGAATGGATTGACATTACAAGAAAATTATAAATTACCAATGGAATATTACTGACGGAACAAATATCGTAAGCAATCAGTGACGGAAAGTCAATGTCTGTTGGTAAAGTTATTAGAAAATTTTCATTTAGCGATGGAAAAATTTTTCGTCAATAAAAATGGAGGGAAATTATTGCGAAAAATTTTCTGACAAAATATAGTGACGGAACATCCATTTCCTTCAATATATTTACAGACTTATTTCTGTCGTAAATTGGTAAAATTAAAACTTAAACATCGTCATTGGCTTCGGCGTTAATGTTTTTAACAAATCAAAAACGATGTCATTTGGTTTAACACCAAATGACATCGTTTTGGTTAAGCATCTAACCTACACGATCGAAGCTCCCCCCTCATTTTCTCTTTAATTTTCTCTTTCCTAACACCAAATGACATCGTTTTAGTTAAGCATCTAACCTACACGATCTAAGCTCCCCCCTCGTTTTCTCTTTTGTTTTCTCTTTCCTTTTTGCCAACTCTCTTTAACTTTCTCTTCTACTGCCGATTCTTTGTCATCGTCCGGTGCTTTGCATGCTTCAGCTCCTTTCTGCATATTCTTCCTTCGCATGCTTCAGACCCTTCTACGTCATTATCCTATGTTTGTATTTTCGTCCATACTTCCTTCGATGTCTTCGTTTAATCATCAATTGAGGTGAGTGGGTTTTGTTTTTTACTGGGTGTACTGCTTTGATCATTTGGGTTTCTGGTTGTGGTTTGATTGTATGTGCCATCGTAAATTGGTATTGGCTTAATAATCGATTGAGGTATACTTTTGTAATGCGCTTAGATTATAGTATAAGAATCAGTTACAGTTAGATTCTATTTTTGTTTGGTTATATTTTCTGCCTAAATTTTGTACACATCATATAACATTTTCTGTGGGAGATAAATCTATAAATTGAATATAATGTAAACTGTTTTTTAGATTTGTAGCTTTCAAATGTCAAACAAATCTTGTATTAATCTTCTTTACTAAAAATAAAAAGAAACCCTTACAAACATCTTACTTTTTCACTAGTGAATATAATCTTTTAGTTTTTATTTTTATTATAAATTCTAACTCATTCCTGTTGAATCATAAATTAGGTTTAGTCCAATGTGAGGCACAAATACTGGTACACAGTATCGTTGTTCCCAATAATGTGTTAGTTACTATCCTCACCGAGGTTTGAAAATTTTAAGGCACTAAAATATAAGCTCTTGATACATTAAAAATATAAGTAAAGATAGGTTAGACTATGATAATTTATAACACATACTTACAATTCCAATTAATGTTTTTATAGTTTAGCCTATCTTTTTTTGTATTTGATTTTGTTCCAAAAATATTTGTAGATCTTTTATATTGATCTTGTATACCTAAAACACATCATTAATTCTAGAAGTAAAAGTTTCAGATTTTTTATATCTAATCAATGCCCAATAACAATTGTGGGTATGATATACATCCAATTAAAGTTCCATGTATGATCTTATTTAATAAGCAACTGCGAAAGCTATTCAATGATAAAGAATCACTATTTGTTAAATGAATATACTTTATTAACTAAAAGAAACTTATGAAGTATCTAAACCTATTCTATATTCTCATAGTTCTAGAGAGAGTATCCTTTTATTTAAAGTTAAAGGAACCGATGTAAATATGATTAGTCAATCAAGGGATCCCTTATATGTATTTATTTGACAAATTATAAGAGATAAAATTCAAGAACAATTAAAGGCAAAAGCTCATGTAATTAGGGCTAATTTCATTATTTAAAGGCTTTTCATTATTAAAGTCTTTACTTTATTGGTGGCAGACTATATTTTACTTAATTATAGAGCTTAAATCATGTATAGTTTGTTTTTTAAATTGTTTACATGTTTCTTATGTAGGTTATGACTTATTATGATATTACATTTTAATGCAATTAGAAAAAAAATTATGAAGGTTGTACTTTTCTAGTGATATTAAGAATCTAAATTGAAATATGATTCCTAGGTCTGAATAAAAAGTTAAATTAGGCCCTTCTTTTCTCTTGATTCAAGTTAGAATCCCAATGTTTGAGGAAAATGAGCATAACTTATCATCGTCTAGTGCTTGCTAAGGTTGATCCCCTTGTTTTTATGATATGCTTGAATTTGTTTAAAGATGTATTCTTTATGAATATGAGATTGTTTAGACACTTAATTCTTTCTGGGTTTCATTTAGGAGTTTATATGTTTTTTTAAAGATTTTGTGTACTAGTTATTATTGTGGTTTTTGTCATCACCTTGTTGTTAGGTTCTTGATATTTTTCTTTGTTTCGTGATGTTATTTATTATAAGCAGTGTATGATTTGGGTTTTTCTTATTTTATTCTTCTTGAATGTATTATGGTTGATTGTTGGAAGTTTTTGTTTTTGTACTTTTCAACATTCTTTGAAGGTTTAAATAGTGATGATGTATAACTAGAAGGTTCATAGATTTTAGGATGTACGTATTAATAGTGATGATGTATTTTTATTCAAGTTCTGAAATCCTAATGGTGTAAAGAAGGTATTGCAAGTAGCTCCATAGCATGTCAATATTAAATCTATTCTAATGCAGGCTTAGAGGCATTTGGTTAAATATATTTCATTTGGTCAATTATTGATGATTTGGGTTTTCCTTATCGTATTCTTCTTGAATGTATTGTGGTTGATTGTTGGAAGTTTTCTTTTTATACATTTCAACATTTTTTAAGGTTTTAAATAGTGATGATGTATAACTAGAAGGTTCAAGGATTGTAGGATGTACATATTAATAGTGATGTATTTTTATTCAGGTTCTAAAATCCTAATCAAGATATGCTAGAATTAATTCTACTTGTACTTGACTAATTCTGATGGAATTAACAAACTTAGACACATCTCCATGATATTTAATATGAGTCAAGAAAACAATTTAATATTTCAATTGCTAAGTTTTTTATTCTGCTCTAGTTAGTTATATATTATGTGTGGATGCCAATTAAAACTCCTAGTCTTTTTATAATTTATTCTAATTAAGATACATAAGTTGGATCCATATGCAAACAATAATAGCATGTATATCTGAAAGCTAGAGGTTGAAGAAACTCATACCATAGCCAATAACGCATGCAATGTTATAGACATTGATATTAGAATAATTAAAAAGGACAAAATACTATCATCACCTAAATTAACACCAACATGAAGGGATTTAGTTCAATTATGAACTTGGAGTAGAAAAACCAAAAGCTAACTTTAGTAAAGGATTGACAAATGTCATCAAATTTAACTAATGCAATTGATCTTATTTTCTTAACAAATATTAGAACAAATGTATTATATTAAATAGTTTATATTCTTTTTCGCAAGCCCTATATTGTGTTGAAGAGCATCACTCATCTTTCTTTGTTGTAGTCTGAAGTTGTCCATCCATCCAGGTTAGTCATCCAACTAATATTTACCATATGTATTGCTTTAATAATACGATTTTGATACCTTTAGATTTTGTGTATGTGAAAATTATGGTTTAATATTAATGCTTAATAATTATCACTTACTAATATAAACATTGCCTTCTGATAGGACCAAATACAAGAAAGCATTCATTGATAGTCTCAACAGTCTGAAGATGTTAATGAGACTCAAACCTATCTTCATGCAGTGGGTAGTAGGGACCGTCGTGGAAGGATATTTAGCTTAGGTTCATTTACGAATACATGTTATTCACAATCCTCCACGTCAAGTACAGTAGCATCTAGTAGGCGGTCCACAACTAATAAAGTCCAAAAACTTCGGAGCATAGCGCAGACATCGATAGAGTACATAGCTCAACTTCGTAATGAGGTGGATGAGTTAAAGGGTAGGGGTAGCACCTCGTTACACCAATCAGATAATCCACCGTCACCAAATTAGTAGTGTACTTTTGGTCATTTCATTTGAATTGCAAATACTTATTATGTATAATTTAATGTTCTTATTATCAATTAAGATATTTTGAACTTTATATCATGAATCAACTTTTTGTTTAAACAAATTAAATGCATACTATTAAATTCATAATTGTTTAAATATGCATCAACCATAACATCATCAAAAAAATTTATTGACAGTATATTTTTTATAAAAAAATTTATGGTTGATTTACCGACAGGCATTTCTGGTTCTGTCAGTAAAATCAATACCATTTACCGATAGAATACTACTAACCATCGGTAATCACGGACGAAATAACCAATTCCATCGCAAAATTTACTAACAATAAAATAACCATTGGTAAACTCACCGATGGAATAAAGGTAACAGTTGGTAATGTTTTAACATATCGATGAAAAGGAACAAACCATTAGTAAATATACTGACAGAATGATATTATCCGTTGGCATATTTACCGACGGTCAACAGCACAAAAAACTGTCAGTATATTTACCAACAGGAAATTAAATGTCCGTCGATAAATTTACCGACGGATTTCTATTTTTCGTCAGTAATTATTACCTACGGCTGTTTCTATGACGCCTTTATCCATCGGTAAAGTTTGTTGCTAACCTGACTTATTGACAGAACATTTATGTTTTCCGTCGCTAAACGACATTTTTCTTGTAGTATGATGACATTAATGTATCAAAATCTAGAAATTTATGAATAATATAGGAATAGAAGTGTTCTTATGATTGCTATTGTGATCCAAAAGAAATGAGAAAGGTGTATTAAGTAAGAATAAATGAGAAATTGGATATTATGTGATCATATAATGCTAGAATAACATTGGTGAATGATTGATTGATGAATTTAGAATAATAAAATATATTTGAGGTATAAACCTAATTTCAAACTAGACATATACAAGTTATAATGTTTGAATGATCATGAGTTGTGATTAAGGACACATACCCGTGAATAGTCAATTGAGCATGCATTGAACATAACACATGTGCATAAGAGCATGATTGAATACTTATGTGATTGGTCAAATTAGTAATATGTGTACAATGTGTGTATTGCATGAAGTTAGATACACAAGATTGAACATCAGCATCCAGACATTGCCGATTTGTAGCTAATCTGGAGCGTATTATGCATCAACCTAGATGTTTCTCACTAGGATTGATTTTGTTAAAATTCAGCTATTGAATTGTAATTGATATGATTGATAATTTTGAACATTAATAGTCTGAGGAGTTTAAAATTTGGGAATGTATTGGAAGTGTTTCTGATTGAATGTGAATTAGGAAAAATAAGTATACTTAACAAAAATGTTGAATGTCGGACTTAGGTTCAAGGAAAATATGAAAGTGACTATACTTGATGAATGAAAGTGATAGATTAAATATAATATGAATTGATGCATCTCATTAAATTGAAATGTATGATCAGATAAAGGAAGTTGTGACCAGAGTGGCCAATGAAAAATAGCTTAGAGCTCAAAAATGTGTATAAAAAGCCATAGACTTAGTATTAAAATGAGTCCGATATCCGCAACAGATACGAGATAGTTATTTATGAGCCTAGTGTGTACTGACATTTATTACTGGATATGTTGTAAATGAAATGGGCTAAAATGGTTATTTGTTTACTAAAGATGTGATTGATGTTTGAAAAAATATGTAATGTTTTGATTCGATCGTCTTAATGTGCCATCCTCGTACAGTATGTTCTCAAAAATTTGTCGGTACATTCGGGTATATGCCCTATAGGGTTGTGTGTTACATAGGCCCTCAAATATTTAAAGAAAGTATAGTCATTAGAGAGGTATGGAAGATTTAGAGGTGATGCCATTATTTCTCTTAGTGGATTTCCTTCTAGTGTCCAATTTGAACTCTTTACTAGATTCATTATAACATAAGAAGCTAAAACTGGGGATTACATTATAAGAACTATAATGGAAGAGAGGATGTTTAACTTGATTATAGTTTGTAGAGGCCAAAGAATTTATTACTCAAGAAGAAGCAAACATAGAGTTTATTTTTAAAGTGACATGACACTATTTCTTAGCATATTAAAGGATTGTGCTTCATTAGCTAGAGCAGCAACTTCCAGGTTTATATATGGTAAGACAGAGATTTGATTGGTCTCTACCTAAAGTAAATTATTCCATAAAAAATTGTAGCTATATACGTGTTCTTTAATAGGGACTTTATCCTAAATAACATCCTTTTTGAGTCTTTGCACTTTTAAAGGGGAAATAAGGTCCATCATCTTATAATAATCTCCTCAAGCAAAACTTTTCTTAGTTAGATGCTCCTTCTTACTTAACTGAGAGAGTTCATGTGTCCATTGGTATGAGATCTTAACAAAATCACCAGTTTGCTTATCATTCTCTTTTATTCTTATATTGGTATCTGATCTAGTATGTATTGTTGAATATCTATAATAATATAGATCCTAGTATAGCTGACCCTTTTCATGCTTACTGTTACTTCATCCACGATTTTAAGTTTTTTGATATAACTTACTAAATGGCTAAACACTTTAGTGGTATAATATTATAGAAAAATATTATGTATGATTATCCATATTAGAACCTACTTCTACTGTAAAGTTTTAAGAAGAATGCTTGGTATCCATTTCTATGGAAAAAGGGGCTTTCCAGTTGCCAAGGTCCATTAAAGATGATGCTTAGAGAACTTACCTCTAATTAAAAATTTAGGAAGAAAAGTTACTCTTCATTTATTAAAACCTAATTAACCTAACTTTTTCTAGTGAAAGAGGGTTTAAGAATTTATAATTAAGTAAGTTGGGCATTTTTCTAAGAAGAAACTAACCAGGATGGGTTCTTTTTTGGAAACACCCTCGCTAGGTACCTTAGAGGTGGGACAACTATGGTCATTTTATTTCATAAAAAGGGGGTAAAGGGTGAAAAATGAAATTTAAGGGGGTAGAGAATCACTTAAAACTTAACACTATAAAAGTTTGTAGGAGATAACAAGATGCGATCTAGTTAAAGGAGATGGTATAGAAGATGAATAAAATAGGTTGTGAATGTTAAAGGAAGATGGAAGTAGAGGAACCATAATGGGGATAGAGGGAGAAATACGCGATTTAGTAGAAGTATGTTTAGGAGTTAATAAGGGAGGGTTTAAGTAATAGAGCTATAGAAGATGAATGACACTTGTTTAGAAGAACAGAAGTAAGTGAAAGAGAAGGAGCTTAAAAGGAGACAAAGGAAAGAATAAAAAAGTTTTAAGGATAAAGGCTAGTTTGGTTACAAGGTGATTAGGAGTTAAGCATAATGTTTGGAAAGGAAAAAAGTTAGTGGGGGAAAGGCTAATTTAAAAACTCATTTTCAAAAAAAGTAAGGAAAAAAACTAAAATAGTTGACCAAACTCCAATAGGGAAAGGTTAGAACCAACTTCTGAAGGATAATAAACTAGCATGGAACTAAAGGAGAGAAAGAAGGAGAGGCTACAAATAAAGGTACTAAAAGTTGATAAATTATCTAGAGAATGAGTAGAGCCAACAAGAACCAAGTAAGAAGAGTAAGAAAAGGGGAATGGAAGTGTAGGAAACCAATACTAGTCTGAGTAAAAAAGCAAAAAAAAAACAACAAAAACATTGAAGATCAGAAGAAGCAAGAAGTAAGATAAATCTTAAACAAGGAGCTGGTAAAGGAATAAGAGAGAAGGGAGAGGAAGTTTGTCACTTATATCTCACTCTTTGTCTTAAAAACTGATTTCATTAAATTATATATTTAATTTTTAACAAACATTTATCTAATCATTATGTCCCTCTTCTTCGGTATATTTTTTTCTCTTGTAAATTTCTATTTAAATTATTTTCATACTTATTAGAAAAGTTATTCTTTTTTTCTATATTTAACATGGCTTTTCAAAATTCTAAATTTTCCTCTTCTCTTGCCTTTACTATTACTACTTTGGCAAGAAAGGAAGGAGCTCTCTCTTCTATTAATTTCCTATCCCTTTCTCATTCCACTAAATCTAACCCCATAAACTTTAGTCCATCATTACCTAACTACTCCATTATTTCTCTCTCCACAACCCCTTCTTATAGCTTACCAAACCTTGTAGCCTCTCATATTAATTAGGTATTTCTCTTGACCAAAAGATAACTTTAAGGAGTGGTGCTATGTAATGGGAGACTCTTCACCTTTTGAAAAGCTAAATACTTACCTATTTTGAACTCTGCATGTAACAATTTACTAGCTCCCCCACTAGAAGGTAGGAGAAACAAAATGCTATACAATAATGGTTAGTTTTTTGGTGGATATAAGGCTAGTTTATCTTGCTTTAACCATGAAAGGAAGAATTTTTTAAAGTGTTGTGAATCTATACAATGTTGACTATTCTATATCTAATTAAGTAAAATATTAAATGGGATCCTTATAATCAAAACTGTAGGAGCCTTGTAATTAAGCTTGTAACTCACACAATCTACAACTATATACACTTTGTAACACTCGCCCTCAAGCTAGAGCATAAATTTTAATCATGCTCAGCTTGCTATTAATGTGCTTGACCCGAACTCCATTTCTTTGTAAAGATATCTCAAGTTATTCTCAAATTTTCAAATATCTTATAGATATCAAGTTTTTATATATTTTTTCATGAATGAAGTGATAGTTAATCTTAATATGTCTAGTACATTCATGAAACGTAAGATTAAAAGAAATATACAGAGTATCTTAGTTATCACATCGAAATGGGAGAGTGGTATTTTGCTATAATTTGTCTAAGGTTAAATGCACTGATCAAATGATTGATGGAGAGATTAGCATAAAAAAGGAAAACATAAGGTTAGACATCTCATTAGTATATGGTGCCAATTACGGATTCCAAAGAACACCCTTATGGGAGGAAAGTATCAAAATCAACATCGATAAAAGGGCACCTTGGTCAATGGTTGGTGATTTTAATTATACTCTTTGCTCAAATGAAGTTAGTGGTGGTAAGAAATGGTCCCAAAAAAAAGGAACCGAACTACAAAGATTGGGTGGTGTAATTGAGTTGAAAGATCTAAAAGGAACAAGATATTTGCACATATGGAGCAGTAAACAATCAGGGGAATTGTTTCTTATGAAAAAACTTAATCACTATATGGTGAATGACAAGTGGCTACAGAATTCCCGCTAAGTATGCTCAATTATGATGATCCAACATTGATAACTGCCTTATGCTGGTTTAGATGGCAGGCTTAGAAGCAACTAAAAGAAACGCTTTCAAAGTGTTTAAACATCTAATGAGTTCTGCCAAAATCAGAACAGTAGTGAGTAAAGGATTGAAAATAAAGGTGATAAGGCTTACTAATTAACAATTAAGCTAAAGAAAGTCAAGGAGAGTGATAAGTGTGAATTGCATCTTGTTTTAGGTCTTAGTTTGATATGTATTTAAATGTTAACATAATCATTTAGTATGTGTTTATGTTAGAATTGTGTTAGTTTGTTAATTAATTGTGTTTAAGTGTTTTTTATGGGTTAGTCAAGACATTGAACTTAATTATTATGTCTTTAAAGTACCTTGATGTGTTTGTTAGTGTTTTGAGGTCAACATCGAAGAATGGAGAAGTTCTAGAGACCCTCAGGCTGAAAGAACGACCCACGATCATAGCACGACAGGTCGCGATAGTGACAAAAGCACTGGAGTCAGCCCACGATCATGGCCCATATTCCACGATCGTGACAAAAGCCTAAGACACGGCCCACGATCATGGCTTGATTGCCACAATTGTGATATAAGGCTCAGATATGGCCCACGATCGTAGATTACGGGGCCACAGTCGTGGCCTATGTTGGGTAGACGTGCAGGCACTCAAAAAAGTCAAGTTTTGAGGGAGTTTTTAGACCTTTCAAACCTCGGAAAAACCTTAAGGCTACCCAGAACAAAAAAGATATATAAAGAATAAGACAAAGAAGATGAGGGAGCTTTTGAATAAGCCACCATTGAGAAACCCTAGAGAGAGTTCATCGAGAGATTGAGAAAGAGAAGAAGGAAGAGAGACATGGAGAAGAAGCTGACGCAAGGTACTTCCCATAGGAGGTTTCCCGACGTTGCTACCTCCATCATCCATTCAGACCTTGTTTCCGATGTATTTTCAATTTTATTAATGTATATAATTGGAATACCTATTGATTATTGGATTGTATGAATGTTTAGAATGTATATATAGACCTTTAGGTTGCTTTTATCTTGATTTAATAAAAATATGACTGTTTTATGTTATTTGGATTCATTGTGATTGATTTCTAAGATGGCATAATTTGGTAATAGACTAAGAGGGTGAACTAAATGAAAAATAATTAAATTGGGCTAATGAGAGTTAGGTGATTTAATAAGAACAAGAAATTGATCAAATTGGTAATTGTGTAATGAGAAATTAATCAAATCAGTAATTATATAAAGAGAGATCTCACATGGGTTCCCAGGATTCTATTGGAAAACTTCAAATCTAATTAGGTTTTAGATAGATTGTTAATTGAGAGATTACAATTTTCCATAATCTAATTAGGGTTTACAATTTAGGGTTAATGGTTATAACTCGAGAGAGAGTAACCAATCCTAGGATTTTGTAGGACCAATAATCCAATAATTCATAATCAATTAGGTTAACGTTAAAGATAGGTAAAATTTTCCTTTCTCTCAATTGGTAGTTTTCTTGAATGTGTGCATTGTAATTGCCAATTTGTTAATATTTTGTGATTGATTCTTGAATTGAATTATTTGATTGAATTGCATTCCTGTTTTTGTTTCGTTTCATTTTGAATATTGCACTTTGTTTTGGCCTTAGATTTAGGGATTAGGTTAACCCTCCTCGTGGGATCGACACCTTAGGTACTACGCAAACAACCCGTATGATTGCAGATTATCGAGGTTAAATATTAAAACTTACACATATAAGAAAACCACTATCAAAGAGGCTTTTTAGCTCTAAGTAAACAACACTCAATCATAGATCAAAAGGAGAAGCAAGATGCCATAAAGATGCTCCAGGAATTCTAGAGAAGAATGTTGTTAAAACTTGAATATTTGAGATTAAAATAAGGGAAGCAAAACTAATAAGAAAATATAATGATGCACTATAAAACTATGAAGAGCTAGAAAGACAAAAGTCTAAGATCTTATGGCTGAGAGATAGGGGAAGATGCACTAAATATTAAATGAATTTAATAAAAACAAGGAGAAATACCAGTAACAAGGTCAGAAGAACCTTTAGGATCTCATCTTTAATCATTTTAATGAACAATTTAGGCAAAGTGGGAATTTTAGACTGATTCCATAAGCAATCTGAAAAAGGCTCAAATAGATCTCAGAGTTGGAAAAAGATAAGCTAATAAGGGATGTGGAAGAAGAAGAAATCAAGGCAGCATATTCCTCAATGAACCCAGATAAAGCACCTAGACATGATGGATTCAATGGGGGGTTTCCAAAATTTTAGGAAATACTAAAGGAAGAAATGACTGAACCATTTAAAGAGTTTTTTCAGAGTGGCAGATTGTTTAAAGAAAGGAACAAAACCTACGTATGCCTTGTCCCTAAACTTACTAATGCTTGTAAGATAGGGGAGTATAGGCCTATAGTTTGTTGTAAAATCCTGAACAAACTGATCACAAAAATCATTGCAAATTGTTTGAAAGAAGGCATAAAGAACATCATCATTCCCTCTTAGAGTGCATTTTTAGGAAGAAGGACAATTGGAAATAATTTATTTCTCTCCTAAGAATTGATGAAAGGGTACAATAACAAGCCAAGCATGAGTAATTACAAAATCAGGGTGAAATTAGCTAAAGCTTATGACACTATTAATTAGAGCTTGTTGATTAACACTTTAAGAGCAGTGGGATATCCAAGGAAGTTTACATAGTGGATTAAGTAATGCATCACTACTCCCTCCATTGCAATTTTAGTAAATGGGGAGCCAACAAAATTGATAAAACTAAAGAGACATTAAACAAGGATACCTAATATTCCCTTATCTTTTTATGCTAGGAATAGAGGTGCTGTCAACCCTATTAGATAATAATAAGAAAAAGAAATTAAAAGTTTTAATATCACCAAGGTTATAAAGGGATTAAGCTAATTCATCTTGTTTTTGCAGATGATGTTCTATTGTTTTGCAAAGCAAACAAGGATTCCATTGACACACTGTTAAAAGCTATGGAAAAATTCAAAGAACTATCATGCCTATAGAGTAACCCTTCTAAGGTCAACTTCTACTTATGAGATAATGTTAATTTAAATATAGCATCAAAGGCAAATGAAATGGGAATGAAGAAAGGTACGTACCATGACATTTAAGTAATTGGGGAGTACCAATTTCACAGAGAAAATTGTCAGCAGATGATTGCAAGACACTAATAGAAAGGTTCCATAAAAAAGCTAGTCACTGGTCTAATAGATTCCTCAGTTATGAAGGGGGACTATAGATTGTCCAAACAATACTGAATTATCTGGAAAGTTACTGGATCAACCACATATCAGTTCCAAAAAGCATTCTAAAGGGGATAGACAAAAAGATGAAGGACTTCATATGGAATGGTAAACTCAAATAGAAGGAAAGCTAAAGTAAGTTATGAAGTGTTATGTCAATCGAAGAACAAAGGGGGGCTGGGAATTTGTTCAGCTAGACTATAGAATAAAATCAGGTTATCAAAGAAGATGTGGTGGATATGTAGTAATAAAGAAGAATTATGGGTAAAGTGGGTGCACAATGTATACATATATGGTAACAACTTCTGGAGGTTAAAAACAAAATAGGACATGCCATGGCACCTAAAATAGTTCCTGGAGACTAAAGAGTGGATGCAAGACTTGATTGTGAGCATAAGAGGTAATGGGGAAAACGAAATTTTTTGGTTTGATAACTAGCATCAAAGAAGAACTTTGCATAGAGTACAGGAGTTGCAACATCTCAAAGTAATGATCAGCCCAAACACTAAAGTCTCTAGTTTCAATAATAACAATATGTGGAAGTGGACATTTCACTACAATAGAGGAGAAAAACGTCTAATGAACAATCTCCCATTGATTCAAACAATAAGGAATAACAAAATAGTATGGACAATGAGAAGTAATAAGGTCTTTAGCATAAAATCTTGGGGGAAGCATCAACAAGAAACACCAACAAAATGTGTGAAGTGGAGTAATATGGTCTAGGAAGCAGATATCGAACTTGTACATGTGGTAATGCTGTGGCTAGGAGTTATAGGAAAGTTAGATACAAAAGACATAATGAAGATCAATATTGAGAATCCAAAATGTGAATTATGCAAAGTTGAGAGAGAAACATTGGACCATTTGCTAGTAAAATGCAGGTACACAAAAGCAATCTAGGGAAGGATAAAAGTTGGAATGATGGTCCAATTACCAACCCAACAGTGAGAAGAATTGGTAGATTGAGTTACCAAACTGAATATGGCCAGAAGTGCAAGCTATAAAATTTTAAAAATATGCTTTATAATAGTAGTGTATTTCATATAGCAGAAGAGGAATAGAAGAATTTCCAGAGGGGAAGCAAGAGAGATGGAACAAATCTACTAGAAAATAATTCTACACAGCTAGCTTTCGATGTTAGTAAGAGGCTTAACAACTAACCTCTCCCCCAACATCAAAACAACATGGAACTTTGGATGAGAGTGTTATAAAGAAAAAACTAGATAATTGTATTTTAAAACTGAATAATTGTAGTTTTCTTAATTTTTAGCTAGGAAAAGGTCCTTTGATCCTTTTATAGTCTACATCTCGATTGTAACCTATTCCAGAAATTTAATTTTCATATTTAATATAAACTCATTAATTTTCAACAAAAAATTTATTATTTAAACACTATGGTGGGTTTTTTCTAGGGAAAGTTTGCCCTTTTTAGTGGTGAAATAGTAGGCTTTAAAGCAATTGAAGGCAAGAGGTTTAGTAGACACATCATTGAATGAGGACAAAATCTTCCTGTTTAGATTAACACAACTTTTGCATCATAAGAAATTAGTCCCTGGTATATGCAAAACCACCCCCTTCTTCTCCAAATATGGAATCCTAGAATGAAACTTTAGGAGATCCAACAAAATCATATCCCTCTATGGGTTAACCTCCCCCAAGTCTCGATTGAATACTAGAGAACTAAAGCTTTAAGCTTGCTAGCTAGTTAAATTTATGAGAAAAAGAGTTGGGTATGCCATACTTTGTATCAATGTAGACATCTCCAAAGACCTCCTAGAAGTGATCCCATTACTTTGCCTAAATAATAGGTACTATCTAGTTTAAGATTCCATTATAGTAACATATCAATTGCACCCTTCCTTGCATATCTTAAGGAAAGAATGGAAGCTTACTGGAAGAACATTATCCATAAGATTCTAATGATGAACTTATAGGAGTTAAAGTAGATCCCAAAATGGAAACAACTCCTCCACTAAACCAAACAAATCTCAACCTTGAGTAAGTACTGCAATCTATAGGCATAATTGAAGTTGAAAATGAGGATAACCTCCTCCTAAAAAAATACTAGTACAAGCTTTTAACCTAGCTAATGAAACAAAAGCTCAACTGGAACCTACAATTGGAATGGGCAAAAAGAAAGTGGAAGGTCCTATTGAAGAAAATATTAATGAAGTAAATTTTGAGTAAGGAGAGTTTACAATTGTGGAGAAGAGGCAATAAAAGTGTAAAGCTAAAAAGAAAAAACACAAATCCTCTTAAAATGACAATAGTTGCATGGAATGCAAAACGTATAATTGATCTACAAAAAATATCTTCTAATAGAAGATTTTATTAATAGAATTAGACTTGTTATTTTTGGTTTGCTTGAAACTAAGTTGAGTAGTGACGCATATGGAAACTCTTGACTCCTGAACAAATCAGGAACAATAACAAATCATGGTCATTATCACAAAGGTAGGATAATAGTAGCTTATACCTTTAACTTTATTAAAGTCATATAGATACATAGTCTCTATGCGAGATATTCATCTGTATAGAGAAAATGAGGAATTAGGGAAACTCTAGATTAGCTTCATATATACTTCCAATCACCATTTTCAAAGAAAGGTTCTATGTCAGGAGCTTACCAATCTTAGCTAATTGATCTTAGGCCCCTAGTTTTCATTTGTTAACTTCAACTACATTGTCTACAATTATGAATTTGAGAGTTAGATGTACTATTAAACCTATTAAGGAACTAGGCTCCTATTTACCTCAGTAGGAGTTAATGGTTTAAACTCTAGTGGTTTCCTTTTTACCTAGACTAACAAGCAAGAAGGTCACTGACACATAAGGAGGAAGCTAGATAGAAGTTTATCCAATTAGGATTGGTTTCAACTATTTCCAAACTGTAAGACTCACTTTTATAAGATTATGTTCTCCAATTATTACCCCATTGTCATCCAAAATTTAAGTAAATCAAGGAGGGGAGTCTCTTCTTTAAATAGTTAAAAGAAAATAGGAGTTCAAAGATGCAATTCAAAAAAATCTTCAATCACCTATCTAGGGGTACAAATCCTTTTAGCTATATAATAAGTTACAAGATGTTAAAGTTGAATTGAAGAAACTGCACCTTCAACTAACTCTTGACTATAAAAGGAGAACTCAAGAAGCCAAAGGTAACCTTTTAAACTTATGAAAAAAAATCTTTATACCAACCTTGGTTTTAGCCTAGTGAAGAAGTATGAGAAAGTAGATCTTGACAAAAACTTGGATGCTCTCTACACTCAAAATTCCATTTTAAAGAAAAATTTCAAGGTTACTTGGCTAAAGGAAGGGGACTCTAACTCTCTCTACTTTCACAAGATCCTACTCTCTAAAAGAAATATAAATAACATTATTTCCATTAAGGATGAATCAGGATCCTTCCCCTCCAATCAAGAGGGCTTCCTTGGCTCCTCTAGAAACTATTTTGAGAAAATATTGGGCACTAAAATAACTATAACTCAATTATACAGTTTGGATTTCCTAATCTAGTATTCTTTATCTCCTTAGTAATGTCATGAGTTGAGCAAACTTGTCTTTCCAGAAGAAACTAAAAAATCTATATTGAGCATCAATCTAAACAAAGCCCTTAGGATAAATGAGTTTAATGCCTATTTTATATTTCATAAAGCCTAGCCTTTAATCAAGAGAGATGTTATAAAGTAGTTGTTGAATTTTTCTCCATAACCAAGTTGCTGAAAGAATGTAACAATATAACATCTTGTTTCCATACTAAGGGTTTGGACAAAGGATCCTAAACCAAGATATACGAGAAATAACAAAGAGAGATTAGAAAATGCATTTCATTTTTATGCATAACATATGCATACACATATGTGACTGTTGAATTTTATGGCACACATTTCAATGATTGTACATGCACTCATTTGACAAATTCTAGGTACAAATGATTGTTTTAAACTGATTACGACGTGTATTGTGGACTATATGTCTTGAAAATTGTTTTGAAAAGTATAAATAGGATCTAGAAATTTTGGAGAAATTTAGGAAAATTGTGAAAATTTAGGGTATTTTTGGTCTAGAAAAAATGCCAAGTGGCAGGATAATTGATTTATAGCAGTAGAAATAAGAGTCAAATGGCAATAGAATTTTTCATAAATGACTTTAGGAATTATTTACAAGTGTCAATGAAATTTGTGAGACAATTGGATTAAAATTTGGAGTTAAATAGACTAGTTATTAAAAGGGTCCAAATGGGACCATGGTAGAGTGACAAGTGTCACTACCACTTCCCACATAACTTATACGAAAATTATAAGTGAAAGACAAGAAATAGTTGTCTTTCACTTGTTATCTTATTCTTCTTCTTCGTGACATTCTTTTTTTCTTCTTCACAAAATATTTCTCACCAATCTCCATTCCCATTAAACCCAGCCTCTCATCTTTCACTTGCTACCCTCATCTTACTCTCTCTTTCATTCTCATTAAAGACCCAACCCTACCACCTTAAATGATGATGTATATGGGTTGTATGGAGAGCTAGGTTAAGTGATATCTTGAAGAGTTTAAAGATTTTTTTAAGCTAAATCAAGTAAGTTATGTTTTTATCATCATGGGTAGTGTTAAATGAAACTAGTTTGATAAGTAATTTGAGATTGATGAATTGATCATGAAATTATATTTATGAATCGTGAATGATGAAATGGGTATATAAATGTCTTATTTTTGCATATAAGATTATTAACCTTCATAAGTTGTTGTAGAGATGAGTTTGAACTTGAAAGATCATTAAAATGGTGTAACAAGAAGTACAAAATTTCTGACTTGTAAATTGGACATTTATTTTTGGTTTCCTTGGTTTATTACATGAATTTCTTTGATTGTTTTAGAGATGAACTAAAGTGATTTTAGAGCTAATAAAAAGGAGTACT
>JAOQMS010106544.1:0-17809 GCA_027563885.1 Erythroxylum longipes | reverse complement strand
GTCATGAATGCATGTACAGGCATTTTTCATGTGCAAAAATCACATTTTCACAAATGCATGAGCTTGAGATGTGTTTTACTAATTTCTCTGATTAATCTCTCATGTACCCGTTTTCATAATTCAACCCGTTATCTGGAAACGGGATGTTACACACCCACTCTCCAAAATTCTCAAAACCTTCATCTTATCCTCAAATCTTGGTAGTTTTTTCAATTCTTCCATCATTCTTCAATCCTTTACATTTCTTTCATATTAATCATTAAAGAATCCAATGATTTGGTAAGATTTTCTCTCTTTCTCTCTACAAAATGTACTCACCTCTCTCTTCCTTATTTTTGTAGATTTTATCATCTAATGGCTCCAAAGAAGTAAGTCGCTCAAAAACCTACTGATGAACTACGCCTTCTTGTCTTTAGAGAAGGTAAACCAGATATGGCAACCACTTTTCATGCCTCATTCCCTATTTATTCGGAAGATGAAGGTATGCACTTTTAAGACTTTAAAGATAGAGATTTAATGCCTCCTAAATTCTTTGATTTTGAACTGTTAGAAAATCTAGGATTAAGGCAAAAAATTGAGAGATTAGCTGCGAATATTGGTTGGGGTAGGTTAATTCATTGTGATGTGTCGATATATCCTATGATGACTGTCAAATTTTTCACCACTGTGCACTACAATCCTAAAATGGATATATTCTAGTTTAGAATAGGTGGCAATGTTTATAAACTTGATTTTACTGTCATTCATGCACCTTTTGATTTATCAAACACTAAAGTTTTGGATGATCAGAATGACTTTTATGTGGATGATTACTAGAAAATTCTAATGGGTGAAACTAATTTTGACTCAAGAATGCACCAAATACTTAAATTTGTAGCACCAAGCACTTAGTTCTTCATAAGTTTATGTGCTTAATGATTTTTGACAAAACTGAAAGTAATAAGTGCTCGGGTAAGGAACTTTTCTTCCTTTAGTACATGGATCGAAAAATCAAAATAAATAAACCTTATCAAATTTTTTGATCTATTATGAGTTATGTTAATAAAAAGAGCTCTTATTTTAGCATGTCATACATTGTTACTGCTTTGACATTATTTTACAACCTTGATGTGGATAGTGTACGTACGACTATGTATGATGTTTTTAATGTCCCTTATTTTAGACGAATGGGGATCCAAAATTTCAGAGCGTCTCAAATAAGGGACATTAAAAAAATCATATATAGTCGTATGTACACTATCGAGCTCCAAAATCCTCATATGCACACAGCCGTTAAGAACAGGAAGGGCAAGGATGCAACCACTTCCTGACCATTCACATCTCAAGTACCTCTGGAGACACTAGAGGAAACAATGGAAGAGGAACTAATTGCAGTAGCAAAGGTTGACAAATTTCAGCAAATTCTCAACCAGATGGCCTCTAACCATCAACAAATGACACTGTAAATTAATGAGCTCAGCACCCAAATGAGACATGTGCACAAGGAGCAGCGATACATGAAGAAGAAATTCCTCAAGTTCATCAAGAGGAATAAAATTAAAGTCCCTTCGTCAACACCGTTGCCACCATAATCTCCATAAGCCTTCTTACCCTAAACTTTTTACATTGTATTAATTACTTTGTTAGTTGTTTTGTCTTTTGTTTGGTGAGATGTCATTTTACCTTATTTTGTGGTTGCCTTATCACATTGAGGACAATGTGTTCTTTAAGTGTTGGGAGGTGACACTTGCTTTGTCAATTGCATTGTTTTAGTCACTATTTGCATTTTGTTAATTAGGATACATGTTTTAGGCATATTATGTTGTTTTGTGTTAAGCAATGGAACCACACTTGAATCATTTTGATTTGTTTTTCCATGAGATTTTGTCATGCTAGTTGGAATGAGATTGAATGCATTCTTGAACTATGATTAGGCTCTTTAAGTAAAAAGTGAACCACGTTGAGTGATAAAAAGTAGTTGGTTATATGAGAGTGAACCATGTTGATTGATGAAAAGTAGTTAGTTACATAAGCTTACTCACAATTTGACACTTGAGCAATGAGGTAGTGTAGAGATGCATAATGAATTTTCATTTGAGCTAACATGAGGATTAAGCCTAATGACTCCATCTATAATTATTTTATTTCTTTGTTTGTGTGATGCTTCCTTAGGTTATTACCTTCAGAACTTGCTTTGAATCGGTTTGGGTCTACTGGATGCATACTTGATAGAGACGATTAAGGCCTTTTTTTATGTTAACCCTTGGCTTAAATGACCTACCTTTTATTATCCCTTGCTACCCCGTTGAGCCTTAACCATTTTGTTTCTTGAAAATACCCCAAATTTTAAAACTCGAAACCCTATTAAACTACCCATTCACAAGCTTAGTAGAGTATTAAGTGATGCATTGGTAGGATTTTTGCTATAAATTTTTTTCTGAGATGAGTTGAGTGATACTTCTGCTCTTGAAATATATTGTATTTAGTTGTTATTTTTTTCATTATTTCTTTCACGTTGTCAAAAAGAAAAAGAAAAAAAGAAAAGAAAAGGGAAGAGCATTTTAGTAGCATCAATAAGTGCTAGTATATTTACACTTGTGTATCTCAAAATTATGTTTTGTTATCCCTTTGTCCACTTATTACTTTACGAATACTTGTGTTAAACCCTTTACCCTTTTTACTCACCTTAAACCTCACCACATTACAACCCTAAGTAAGTCTTTTTGATCTATTTGTGCATGTAATCATTGTAGAGGAGAATTGGTGTATTAGTAAGCTTATGGTAGTGTAATTTCCTATAAGGAGCTTAAGCAAAACGCCAACCATCAAACACTTGAGAGAAATGAGTGAAACTGTGAGGAAGATTCATTTTACATCTATAATTATCTTTAAGTGATTGTGCCATATGTTGAGTTTGCTTATGTACACTAATGAAAATTAGTTATGATATGTGTAGTAGCTTGACATTTGAGTTAGCTAAAATTTGAGAGATTACATGTTTTGATCTTTGTGAAAATGAAGTGATGAAATTGATTGGTTGCGTTTGATTTTGCTTGAGGGCAAACAAAGATTTAAGTGTGGGGAAGTTGATAGTTGTGCATTAGTGTGTGTGTTTTCTAAAGTATTTAGCATGTGTTTCTTGCATAATAGGTTATTATTGTTATGTTTTGTGGTTTATTTTATATGTTTTTGTTTATTTTGTTCTTCATTGTTGTTCTTTTATGTTTGATATTGATTGTAGGTAAGAATTGATTATTTTGATGGAGGAATGGAGGTGGAAACCTTTTTCATTGAGCTAGAGATCAAGAGAGGATAAGAAAAGAGGAGGAATTATAATGCAAGAACCCACAATTATGGGTTTCATACAAATTCTCACGATCGTGGGATGTTTAACCTGAGGATGCACGCGAGGTTCACTTATTCTTTTAGGTTTTCATGACTATATAAGGATATAAACCCCCCTATGGATGGGAGAGCTTCGTGTGAGACTTGCCTCCTTGAGTAAAAACGTAGGTTTAGAACTTCGGGAGAGGTAGAGATTCAAGGTTTTTCATTCACAATTGGGAAAAGAGCATACCAATGCCAAATTTTCCAGATTCAGACCAAAAAGAGGAGGAGTTTGATTCATTTAGATTTCTTTCATTTTTTTCCTTTTATAGCACTTGTATGATGGATTATTTGATCGTTGGGGATGTTATGGACATCATGAGTAGCTAATTTAATTGTAAAGAATATTTTGAACTTCTTGTTAAACTCCTATTTTGTTGATTCATCAAGTTAATTGATTAATTGAAAGAGAGATCTTAGCTAATTAATTGATCATCCATAGGATAACTTAATAACTAATTGAATTGGTAGATTGATTTTGTAGATTGAGAGATTGCTTAATCATTTCCATTTAATTTGGTTAGGGACAATTGATTACACCTTGAGAGAGGATAGTTAATACATTAGAACATCTTAGGTGAAACACAATTCAATTAACAAAATAGGAGGGAGATAAGATAGGGAAAAAAATGATCTCTAGTAATGAAAATCTTGAATTCCAAGTTTCTGCATTTTTTAGTGTCATTTATGTTTGTTAATTGTTTAATTTAATTTAATTTACAGTTGTTTATTTCCATAAAAAATCTGGTTTTTAAACAAAGATTAATTTGAATTAAGTGGTGCCTAAGCACAATCCTTGTGGGATCGATATCTGCTTATTATTATAAGTCACGACCCATAAACTTGTAGTTTTAAGCATAAAACAAGTAATCTGTTTTTCATTCAACATTTGTCAATGGCAAGAATTGAATGGAATTAGTTTAGCTTTGAACATGGTCATTTAAATTTGCAAAGGCATAATAACTTATGAATTTTATGTTTTAAATGTCTTTGAGATGAATATATGTGCTAATTAGAATATGACACCTATTCTTTCACTTTATGACTTTTGTTCATATACATTTATAATTATAGTCAATTGAATTGGCTAGCATTATTAGTAACCTTTCATGAGAATAATTGACTAATAAGAAATGAGCTAGGCTATGAAAATTAAAAATTAAAAAATACAAATTTAAATTTAAATTTAAATTTAAATAAATTCCTATTTTGTTGGACCTTTTTAAGAAAATTGAGTTAAGAATAGAGCTGGTAGCCAGTTGAGATTTGTGATATGGTTGAATAGCTGGGGGAATTCATAATAAAATGTTTATCTTCATGTCAAAAGGCTAGAATGACACTCCAACCAAATTAAATAAAAAATGTAACCAAGTTGAGCAACTGGGAGACATTTATGACAAAATGTTTGCCTTCGCATTCAAAAACTAGGTTATCTTTAAGAAAAAAATGGTGTAATAAATAAAACCTATTGATATTTTACAAATAGCAAGAATTTTCATGCAATGTTACCTAATGCTAGTTGCCTTTTTGATTGATCACTAATCATATATTCATGCTTACAAGTACCATAGGTGTATAAATAGGGTGTTAATATTTCGATTGATATGTATATTCAAATCAATGCACTTAAACATAAAAGGAATAAGTTAAACATGAAAGGAATAAGTTAGTATGTTGAAATATTTTGAGTGACTGGTGTTTGAGGTTAAGTTAATTTTATAAGATTTAATGCCATTGTATCATTATTATATTGTTGCATAATTGTGTTATTTTTTGTGTTTTGTTTATTTGTAGTTTTTAGTTTTGTTTAAACACAACCAAAGGTTTAAGTGTGGAGATGTTGATAGGTGTAGATTATACTATATTTTGCTAGATGTTTAAGTGTATTTTAAAGCATTTCTTAGATGATTATAATGTGTATAGGCTTAGAATTATGTTATTATTAACGTTTGTAAGTATTCTAAGTGTTTGTTTGCTTTAGGGTAAGAATTGAATCTTAATTTTATGTTTTAAGAGGTGTTTGATGTGTTTGTGAGTGTTGGAAATTAGAAAATTGAAGAATGAAGAGATAGAGGAAGCTTGAAGGTGTCATGATCGTGCTACCAAGTGAAGTACGGTCGTGACTCAAAGGGCATGATCACGACAGGAGATTTTCAAACTTGACTTTTTTTATCTTTTAAGGTTTGAAGCTATTTTCAGAACCAAATTAAGTGAGGAAACCCTAGAACCTAAATGCACTATTTAAGAACAAGAAAAGAACAAAAAAATGCAACAGCCATTCATCAAAGTGAATCAAAGTGGACAGATCAAGAAAAGCATTAGGAAATCCCAACATTCCAAATTAACATGTCAAATAGTTTTTTCTCTTTTCCTTTTTGTTTCTTTCGTTATCGTTGATGTGTAATTTGATTTTTGAGATGTTTATCATGTCTACGTATTTCTAAAGTCATATTAACAATTATTCTGGATTTATTTTTTGAACTTATTTATTGTTGAATTCGATATATTTCTAGATATTTGTGATAATTGTTCTTGCATAAACTTTACAACAAATCAAGAAAGTGAGTTAAAGTAATCAAAGTTAGGTTGTATAATAAGAGTTGGCAATTTAATAGACCCATAATTATCAAATTAATGATTAATCAAATAGAGATCTTGGTTGTGAAATTGATTACCTAATAGATAACTTCAGATCTAATTGAAGACGCTAGGAATAGTTTTATGAATCAAGAGATTACAAATCTGGAGATTTCGAATTTAATTAGGATTAATTGATTAGGTGAGAAAGCATAAACAATTCCTTAGGAAATCTAAGATCAAATGCGCAAATTAGTTCAATAAGACTAAGGAAATGAAATAGAGAAAGAATAATTCCTAAATATTCAATTTTGATTAATCTCAATTTTTATTAATAGCTTATTTGTTAATTGTTTGATTGTTTCATTTTATTTTTTGAAATTTTGTTATTTAATTTTATTCAAACCAATTTTGTGTTACCTTAACAAAGTTAGTTTCAAATTGTTAGCTATTTTCTAATCCTCTTAGGAATGATAATCTCTTATACTATAAGATACAATCCATATATTGGTAGATATTGAGATTTCTATTATTACATAGTGAGAACTAGGTGTATCTCATACTATGAATCACCTTGAGAAGTTTAAATTATATCATGTTTTGAAAGTCCTAGGTGTAATACCATTTTTCGATCATGAAGATGGTGAAGAACTCTAAGGTAAGTTCTTTGTATATAGGCTCCTCAATCACAAAGAAGCGATCCCATCCTCTAACACCAACTAGCTCCTAGGCTTTTTGAGTAAGTTTAATGTATTATAACCACACTCATTTGATGGTTTAATGCTCTTTGAAAGGTTTCACCCTCAACTTATCAAACTGCATTTTATAGGTCAGTGCTGTGAAATAAAATATGGGATGTGTGGTAAGCATATGGTTTGCGCAAACGTTAACTGTCAGGGTGGTTGTTGTGAACTCTCTTGCTTTGCTGCCTCTTCCTCAGCACCTCTTGTTCTTGTCTTTATTTTAGTGCATTTAATCTTTTTATCATTATTGCCTGAAATGTGAAAATAACAAAAATTGCTAAAAAAAGGATTATATATATTAAACAAACACCAAAATAATATCTTATGATCAATTAGTTATAGATTAATAATAAAAATACAAATAAATCCAATGAACCATAAGTTAATTCATAATAATCACAATTGTGATGGAATTAACACTAAAGCATTCAAATTAATCAATAAAAATACCATTATGTATCAATTAACCATAAAAAAATCATAATTAAATTATGAGTTAATTACAAAAAATCTCAAACTTTGCTCAATTTTGTAAATTATAACATAAACTTTAAAAATTGACAATTAAATACTCAAATTTTTAATTGTTTTCAATTTTAGCCCGATATTAATTTCTCCATTAAGTTTGCTGATGTGGCTTGCCACATGCTCTAGAAATCCTAAACAATTATACACATCAGAATAAATTAGCGTAACTAATAAAAATTAACAAAACTACATCATTTAATAACATAACTACAGCTGTGTCATTTTTGGGAACGAAATCCCTAAATCAAATAGACAACCCTTCATTCTCACGTAACCCGTCATTCTCACATCTCACCAAGCTCCTCTGTTTACTCTCACATCGAACTAAGCTCCTTAGTTTGTTCTTGCATAGCAGTGCACGAAGCTCAATTTGTTCTTACATCGAAGCAAGCTCGCAGCCAATCACTGAAATCCCTAAATCAAACTCACATGACAACTTCTTCTCTCACAAGCACAATAGCTCTTCTCACCAACATAGTAGCTTCGCTTCGCATAACAGATTCTTCTCACACCTACAAATCAGCTTCTCTTCGTACCAGCACAACTACTTCCTTTCGCATGATAGCGTGTTCTCACACCGGTAAGTGTTTCATTTCACATCATTTTTTATTTCATCTTGGTTATGCACTAAATGTACTTGACGGTGTAAGAATGGTAGGAAAATGAAGAGAACTTCTCATGGCCCATTAAAGACATAATATATGAAGCTGGTGGGATTCTACAAGGGCTCTAACACTTCCCAACTCTTGGTCCCCTGCCATCCTATCACTTATCCTTATAACCATCATTCACAAGATGCATGAACTTTTTGTATGAAAAGAACTTAGTATTAAATAGTCAACATTGATATGACAAGATAGTAGGATATCAACCTGCATTCCCTCCACTCCACTAATCCCAACTCCAATATTAGCCTCTTAAAGCATACCAATATTATTAGCCCCAACATTATAATTAGCCTCCTTGTTCCCCTGTTTTTCTAGTGCTTCAATATCTAGGGAATCAAATGTGATAACAATCTTATTCATTACTTGCCTCAAAAGACTACACATGTATCATTTTTCTAAAGTTGTATTTGACTTAGAGATGATAGCTGGTGTGAAGTTAAAGCTATAAAATAAAAGTTCAAAAGCTTGTTTATTTGGATGGAAATGGAAAATTGTATTTTGTTTCATTGTTTTGCATTATTTAAGCAGCATAGACATCTTATAATGCTTAAACTTTAATTCCACTTTACTGGTTTAAATCCATTATCTTTGTCCATTTGATAAAAGAACAAAGAGTCCTATTAGTGTTATTAGAGATGTCATACCTTGAAGCAACTTTTGAGTAGATATCTTTGACTTATAAGTGCATTTAAGTTAGTAATTAAATATTTGTGTGATGATATTATAACAGGATGAACAAATATGGGTAGAAATAAAGCATATGTAGCTTTCGTCGTTTATGCAGTTGGTATATATTTGACATGGGAAGAGTGTCAATATGTCATTAATGAATTCAAGGGTGCTATTTATTGTTATTTTGATAATGTAAAAGAAGTTGAAAGGATATATTCTCAATTTTGTTGAGAGAAAGCATTATGTTCAATGGTAAGTAATTTTAATATATATTTATTGTCATATATGGTAATTTAATTGGATTCAATTATATATTTATTTATTTATTTATTTATTTATTTGATATTGATTACCCGAATTGTAATTAGAAGATGAAGTTATGGATATCAAATGCTAAGCTTAACATTGGTCAACATTTTTATGAATGCATAAATATAAAAGTAAGTATTTCAATTTTTTTAACAATGCTGTTAATATAAAAAAAATAATCAATATTCAATTTGAAGGTGTCTTATAGGTACTTAGTATTTGTAAAAGAGATGAAGGTTTGTTGTTATCAAAAAATAAGTCAAACATTTTTGTGCGTTGAGAGTCTTGTTCAGAAGATGCATTATTATTCGCAAGAAGTAAGTATATGTAATAATATATCTATATAATGCAAATTTGTCATAAACCTAATATTTGTGTTTATATCTTTATTTTCTAGGTCCCATACGATTTCATAGCTTGGGCTTCATATGTAAGTATAACAAAAATGGAAACATTGTAATAGTTAGAAGAGCAAATGTAACTTTTTTCTTCTTTTGAAACTGCTAATAGTATGTTTTCTTAAAAGAATAAGGAAACTATTGAGTATACAAATAGTATTTGATCCATTTCAGTTTCTATTGAAACAGTCAAGTTTTAATAGGTTGAGAATGTGGCCTCATTTTCAGATCTAAATTATGTTTTCTTACTCTGAATTTCCCATAAATTTTCAACATGTTTAAATAATAGACTAATACATGGCTCAACAATGTATACATTTAACATAAAAAATGGTGCAAAGGTTACCCTCTCTTTGCTTTCATGACATCTAATTCAAATCCAATACATAAGTTCTATTTCATATAAAACAGGTATCTCTTTGAATATATGATAATAAATAAGTTTAATAGTTTCGACCCCTGGGACTCTTTGAGGTATGAGATCATCCTAATTTGAAAATAAACAACAGAAAAATAAAGGATTACTTTGAAGATAATTAACTAATTAATGGAAATGATGGTAAAATATATTAATTTTACAAAGTCAAACCATAGCAATTGTACAACATAACGGTTATAGAACAAAGTGAAACCATGTTCAAATTATTGAACCAAATCATGTCAAAATTATTAAACAAATGATAACTAGTACACATCTAAAACTAATATATAACCAGAAGTTGGTATCCAAATTCTCAATCATCTAGAACTTGAGATTTTCTAGGAGCAGATCTTTTTGCCCTTAGTTTGATCCTCCTTCTTATTGGAGTTGTATTGGTAGTTGTATTTTAGGAAGCTTGATTAGTTGTTGTGTTAGTATTAGGAGGTTTTAGCACTTGACATTGACTCCCACCCATCTACGAAGTATAAACAACCAATTATCTAAATACTACCATCTCCCTTATAATTACATATAAGTAGTGTAAATATGTATTTAAATGATTTAATGTAAAGTAGGTATTCCCACTAACTTCCCCAAAAGTTACTTTGTACTCTCTAGTTGCCTATAAAAATAAAAGGAATTATAATGTTATATATGTTAGAAAAAATATAAACTTAAATATTATAATTAATATTCACTAACCATTCTCTTCTCTCTTCTTAATATAGAAGATGAAGTATTTGAGCCTATAGATACTAATTATGTGGGTTTTTAAACTTGACAACTTTGAAAACTAGATGAAGGGGCTTTAGTTTTTGCTGGCCTTTCTCTTTTCGTGCATTATACATATTGAAGACAAACAAAAAGATAATAATTTTAAATGAATAAAAAGACATTTTTTCTGCAGCTAAAATAACCACCTTAACAATTTTCGTTTGTCTTGAAAGTTGATTTTTATTTTTGCATCCTCTTATATTGTGACCAATTTCATAACAATGATGGCTTCACATAGTTATTCCAACCTTGCTCAATTTGTTGGGATTTCGTGGTTCTTTAGTCTGATATCTTTTTCTTCCCCTTTTGGGTCTTCTAGGCATCTTCTTGATTAGTGGAGGTAATATTCGCTAAAGATTTTCAGTCTTCAGACAAAATTTAGGACCACTAATGGGTACCATAGCATACTGGTAACTCGTCAAATAACAATCACGCTTATAACATCGATTGACATAAGCATCGATATCCTCCCTCTGATAAGATATACAAGCCACAACATGTTTACATCAAATCCTAGTTAAATCCCCTAGTCTGCATCGATAAGTTTGTGTTTACAAGTCAATGATGAACTTATCCGTAAAAATTGTGACTTTAAATTTCAAATTCCTATTTATCTTGATCATAGAATGCCTTGTGTCGTATTTTACAACATCTATTTTCTTCCTCATTCTTAGGTATACATCATTAATGGACTTGAGCATCATATCCCTTTTTTCATGTATATGATTCATTAAAGAAACTCAAATTTCTTCTAACATACTAATCAAGCTTTTCGTATGAGTTCCACAACTGAATCCATTAAACATCTCTAAAATATGCTTATGTACTATTTCAAACTTCAATTTTGTGCTCTCAAAGGCCTTCATAAATGTCTCTAGTTTATTATTTTTGAAATCCTCATAAGCTTTCACTGAAATACTGTTCAACTCCTCCATTACCTCATCAAAATCAACTTCTGTTGCGCAACTCACTAGTTTCCAAAATAAACTCCTATAAGTGTGGCCTTTATAACCACTAGAACAATTTGCATAGTCATGATGAGAACATTTTCTATGCTCAGCTTTTAGAAACATATTCTTTAATACTTCCACTAAACCCTGTAACAAAAAAAGGTAACATAAATTGAAGAAAAATCACATTAAGAAATGAACATCACATATATAGATATTTAAAGTTTACCTTCTTCTGATCGTTAACAAAATTCCATGCATTCTCACTTATGTCTAGATCTTCTATAAAAATGCTTAAAAACTAATGCCACGATTCGTTATTTACTCCCTTAACTACAACCCAAGATATAAGAAACATCTTATTGTTTTCCTCACGACCTACTACAGATAATAAAGCACCTCCAAGGAATGTCTTTAAAAAACACCCATCTAACCCTATTATTTTCCCACATCCATTGAGAAAACGATACTTCAAAGCACTAAATCCCATATCAAACCCTTTGAACATTGGTTTTCTAGAATGTTCATCAAGTTCAATTTCAATAATATACTTCCTATCTTCGCCAGCTCGTCATAACTTATATCCATAAGACCATAACTTCGCATAATGAGCTTCCATAGATCCTCGAAGCATGGTAATAGCTTCTCACCTAGCCCTATAACATTGAGATGTGGTGACCTGTAGTGCAAATTTTGATTGGAGATCATCCATCATTTCAGTTAGACCAATTTTGGTTCCTCCTAAACTTGTGTAAAAATTCATTTGCTATCCATTTCCTACTAGCTTGCTTGTTCCTTGGAACTTTCCTGTAATTATGCTTACTTTCTATTATCTTTATAGTAAATGTTTTCTTATTTCTAGTCCAGCTAGTATATACCTGAAAAAGACATTATGCCCCACAAGCTGCCCCCATTCCCTCACCAAATCTCACTATTGAAACATTATACCCATTTGTAATTGCATATTTTCTTGTTGATTCCTTCCACTGCATCTTGTCCTTAAACTTCATTCCAACTTCAAACTTAAAATCTTTTATATCAACTTTTGGATTAAAGACAACATCGTTATCCTCATATTCAGTATTTGCACCATGTGAACTCCCTTCTTCTCTTTGTGTATCTTTGGAATAATCACCTCCTTTATTGCAATCCTTTCCATTACCTCCCATCTAGAATATTGTCACATTCAAATCCACTATGTACAATATTCCCACATCTTTTCTCATTTGTTCTCGCAAAACATATTCATCACCATCAGTTGCAAGTAACTTGTCATCAACTAAATCATCTCTAGAATCACTAACATGCATAATAATGAAGTCATCATCTTGCTCCAATTGAACTTGAAACAACCCCATTATCATCAAATTCATTGCAAATATCAGAGTCCGACTCTTCACCATTTGTTACAGGATGCTCATAACCATACTCGTCGTAGATTTCAACATTCTGATAATGAAAATCTTCCATTTCTTAGAGTATAGCCAACATGTCCTTGTCATGGTCTAAGCTTAACTCCTTCAAGCTGCTTATCGATTCATATGGAAATTTGTAAAAGATAAATATTACTCTACATCTTTTATCTTTAGAAAACCCTTTTAGAACAATCATGTTAAGTTCATCAATACCCATATCCTTCTTCCTTTTAATCTTGCCCCCAACATATCTACTATCATGTCTTTCCAAACTCTACCATAATGAAATGCAAAATTCACCAACATTTGCAAATTATTGGGCATTTTTAACAATGACATATAACATAACATATAAGAAGATGGCTATAAATGGAAATATGTACAAAATTTTAGACTAAATAAAAATGAGCTAAGGGAAAGTGTGACTATATATATGTTCCAAGAGGAGAAAAAGAAGAAACAACTAAGCAATCTCATTAGTGATAAAATAATCATACTTAACGTCAACATTATCAACCTATCTTATAATCTTAAAGTACTTCAATTCTATATACTTTACATTATCTATGTTCTTTGGGTTCTTAAAAAGGAAAATTACATATAAGTCATCACAATATATTTTATTGATTAAGGAATATAGTTAACAATCTTAACCAATATAATGAAAGTTTTTTATTCTTCTTGTATGTTTGGTCTTATGTTTGACTATTTTGCCCACAGGTTTTGGCCTTATATGAGGTTTTTAAATGAGCATAGAGGCATAAGATGGAGGAAGCTATTGCTTGAGTGAGCCATTCAGCCACAGGTGGTAGTGTCATAATAGTCAGTGGTGTGTCCTTTAATTGTCTTTTTGTGGAGATTTTATCTATATATATTATGTATTCAGCTCACAGGTGTTTCATGATGTGTGATGAGATTCTCAGTACAGATACTATTTATAGCTTTGAGTATCACTGTTATCTTACATTTGTCCTGATCATTGTATTGTCAATTTTGCAGTCACCTTTTCTGTAAATAATAATAGTGTCACTATTGAAACCTTAACTGGTTTCAACTTCAAGAAATGGAAACAAGATGTGAAGTTTGCTTTGGAGATAGCAGACATTAGCATGGTCATGTTTAGAGCTAGGCCACCTACACCTCCATCTTACAGCTCAGATAATGATAAAGCAACATTTGTAGCTTGGGAAATGTCAAACAGGATGTGGTATTTGACCATCAAAAGATCAATCTTAGATCATCTACTAAGTGGACTACCAGAAACAAATATAGCAAAGAATTTCTTGAACAATGTCTCCTAAAGGTTCATGGTATCTTTCAATATAGAGATGAGGGGGAGTGAGGGAGTACATTATCAAGATGGTCACCTCCAAAGAAAGTTGAAGGCTTTGAACATCATCATTCCTGATGCCAGCATTGTACACTAAGCTGTGAATACACTTCCTTAAGAGTTTGTTATTCTAGTTTCAACATACAATTAGCAGAATGAGGCTTGGGGAATCAACGCTTTGATTGCTCGTTGTATTGCTGAAGAGAAGAAACTAAAGAATATTACTCATACAACCCTACTTGCAATCAAAGGAAAAGAAAAAGCAAAGCCCCAGAAGTTTAAAGGTAAGAAATTTAAATTCTCTCCTTATGTGAATATCAATCAATCAGTATTGCTAAAAGTCATGTATATGTTAAAAGTATAAGATGCTTCTTCTATAAGAAGAAGGGACATAAAAAGTCTGATTTGCTAAAAATATAAGTCTTGGAAAGAAAAACAGGAATTATCAGGTAACTCTTTGGCTCGTATGATCCATGAATATAATTTTGCTATAACCACATGAAGTTCTTACTGACTAGATAGTGAAGCCTCTAATCATGTTGCCTTTAATGGAGCCTTTAATCATGTTGCCTTTAGTAGAGTCTTTAATCATGTTGCCTCTATAATACAGGGGTTCATACGCAGTAGAAAGTCAAATAAAGAGGAGGAAAAATTGATGCTTGGGAATAATGAAGAAGTTAATGTAATGTTTGTAGGGGATGTATGTTTGAACTTTGATACAGGGTTTGTACTTATTTTACATGACATTTTATATATTGTGTTTTAGGCAGAACTTGATCTCTGTATCGGTTTTGGGCAAAGAAGGTTATAGTTTTGTCATTAATGCTTTTGTTGTATAGTTATTTTTTAATGCAAAACATATTGCTAATGCCTTATTGTCATATAAGTTGTATAAAATGTGTCTTGCCCTTCATGAGATGTATAATTCTTCATATATTACTAAACAGGTTACTAGAAAAAAGACCCTTAATAAAGGATAAGTCATACATATTGTGGCATAAAAGGTTGAGCCAAATTTTCAGAGATAGATTTGAGAGATTGATTGAGGAAAACATTTTTCAACTTTAAATTTTAATGATCTGAAAACATGTGTTGACAGTTATAGGGATAAATTGACCAAAATAAAGAAAAAGGGGTCAACTCATGCTTTTGGCTTGTTATATCTCATACATACAAATATTTGTGACAAATATTTGGCTTGTCAAAGTGATTATGACAATAGTAGCTCATTATGATATGGAGCTACATCAGATAAATGTTAAAACCGCTTTACCAAATGGAGACCTTTGTGAAGAGGGCTATATAGAACAATTTGAAGGATTTCAGATCAAGAAAATGTTGATAAGGTTTGTAAAATAAGCAAATAAATATATATTTTGAAACAAGCTTCCAAACAATGGTACCTTAAGTTTGATAAGGTTGTTACCTTTTTTTGGCTTTACAAAAAATAAAGTTAAAAGATGTTTGTATTACAAGGTAAGGGGAGCAAAGTTATCTTTCTACTTTTATATGTGGATGATACCTTGCTTGCATCAAATCACTTAACCATGTTGCATGAGGTTAAGCAACTTTTGGCCAAACATTTTGACATGAAGGACCTTTGAGAAGCATCTTTTGTCTTAGGTATTTCGATTCATTGAGACAGGTCTCAACACTCATTAAGCCTCTCGCAAATAGCATACATTAAGTCGGTGATGCAAAGATTTAATATGGTTGATTGTAAATCTATTGAAGGACCTATCTCTCATGATGAGAGATTATCTTTAGCATAGTGTCCAAAGAATGATATAGAGAGAGAGGCTATGAAGAATGTGTCTTATTCTAGTTGGGTTGGTAGTCTAATGTATGCCTAGGTATGCACTAGACTAGACATTGCATTTACTATTAGACTGTTAGGTAGGTATCTGGCTAACCTAGGAATATACCACTAAAATCTTATTAAACGAGTGTTGAAATATGTAAAGAGAACTAAGAATTATATCTTGACATTCAAAAGTTTCATAAATCTAAACCTCATAGGTTATATAGATTCAGATTTTGCTATTTATCCAGATGAAACAAAGTTCACTTTAGGATATTTCTTTATGTTAGCAGATGGTATTGTATCATGAAAGATTGTCAAATAGACACTAGTGACTTCCTTAACTATGCGTGCAAAGTTTGTGGCATGTTATGGAGCTGATACATAAGCAATTTGGCTCAGGAACTTGATTTTTGAGTTATTTGTGGTTGATTCAGTGACTAGGCCCATTCAGTTATATTGTGATAATTTTTCTTTTGTATTGTTCAATAACAATAATAAGAACATCACTTGGTCAACGAATTTGAAGGTCAAGTATTTGACCATAAAGGAATTAATATAAAAAGGTGACATTGAGGTGAAGCAAGAGGATTGAGGATATGCTTATTGATCCTTTGACTAAAGCACTTTAGCCACATGTTTTTGAGAGACATGTATATAGTATGGGTGTACTAAAGTCTTTGGACGCTGTTAATTAAGGATCACTATATTTGATCCTTGTACATTTGTATGTTTCTCATGTATTATAATAGTATGTATTATTAATAAAGATGATCATCATTTTGCTCTCAATCATATATGTCGTTGTATATTGTCGTAGTATAGGTGAAGTTTTATGATATGTGTCCATCCTAATCATTTTAAAGGTCATATGGTATATATATATATATATATATATGGCCTAAGTCATTAGGACACATACAAATGTACATACAAAATTCATGATTTGAATGTGACATAGAAGGATATAAGTGTTTAATCTTATAAGGGTTTTCTCTAATGCAGTTTAGGATTCAATGAGAGAAAACAAATTTCTCTTGTGCAATTTAGCATAAAGTTCAAAGAAATTGATACCTACAAACGAAAAGATGATAATTTCAAATCATAAAAGTATTATCCTAGTTTGTCACACTTCATTTTCTCATTCATTTTAGTAAGGTATTAGATATGTGTGATTGCATTAGATCTGTGTCATACATAAAATTTGCATTTGATATTTTCCGGAATCGAAAGCCTTAAACGATGGAATGATGGACTTTCATTATCTTTAGATGAAAAGGTTTTTTTTAAAAAATTGGTCATCCTATACATTGATTTGACTTAACAATTTTTGTACTAGTTTTATAATTGTTACAACTACTATAATTAATTATTGTCCAAGGCGGAGAATGTTAGTAATTTTCCTAAGAATGGACAATAATTAATTGCAATTTTATAGTTTTAATAAATTTACGGTTAAGCGAATCAAATTTGATCCAGTTAAAGACAATAAAATAGACCAATAAATAATATGGGTTAATGGACTAAATTCCAACGAAGAAAATGAATCTATGAATGCGTTTGGATCTGCGGTGCGGTGAAGATAAGTACTTATCTATCGCAATTTTCAAACGCAATCACATGTTTGGATCTGCAGTTAACAATCGGAGGTTGAAGAAAACTGCAGTGCCACCGCAGAAATCCATAAGCAAAAAGAGGGACACGGTAGAAAAGTGCTTTTGCGGTAGAAATTTTTCTTTCCATTAATAACCTTATGATAATTATTATTTTTCACTATACTCTTAACTAATAGAAAGCAAGTCCAATGTAACGTTTTCTTCTTACTTTAATTTAATATTTTCTTATTTATAATTTAAA
>JAOQMS010106534.1:0-17810 GCA_027563885.1 Erythroxylum longipes | reverse complement strand
CAATCTTTTTCTAGTGAGAGAAAGAAAAGGCTGATAGCCTGGAGAGGCTAAGATAGATGAAAGAATACTTTGTAAGAGACCTGGAGAGGCTCTAGAAGGGAAGAAAGAATATTTGTAATTGTTTGTAGTATAGTGAAACACTCAGACGAACTTTAAGGACTGGACGTAGACCACGATTTGGGGTGAACCAGTATAAAAATTATAGTGTCTATCCTCTATCGTTACTTCAGTTTATTTTATTGTTAAACAATTATACAGAAGTTATTTGCGATTTCACTACGTAATAATTTTCATATAAATATTGCGATATCTTTTTAACAAGAAAGAGAAGTTCTTAGCAAGATTTTATATTCACAAAAAGGATACACCATTCAACCCCCCTCCTAGTGTATCAAGTTTCTTGAATGTAAAGTCTATACTAATGTGTGATTTACTTCAGATTGATGCTCAGGCACCACTTAATTCAAATCAAACTTTGTTTAAGAAAGGAAATTGTTTAATGGAAATAAATTGGAAAATTAAATTAAAATTAAATGACTAATAATAAACAATTGATAACACCAAAATGCAAAAAATTGGAATTCAAGGTTCTAACAACCAGAGATCACTTTTTTCCTATCTTGTCTCCCTCCTATTTTATTAATCGAATTGTGTATCACCTAAGAAGCCTAATTGTATTAACTACCCTCTCTCAATGTGTAATTAATTGTTCCTAATCAAATTAAATGAAGTTGATTAAGCAATCTCTCAATCTACCCAATCACTTCACCAATTTAACTAGTTATTAAGTTATCCTATACTTGATCAATTAAATTAGCCAAGATCTCTCTTTTAACTAACCAACTAACCTGATGAATGTAAGTCTATAGATTTCCAATTCTCATTGTACAATCCTATACGAATTACCAAACTCAATCTCTCAATTTATTGCAAGGTACATGTATATAATCAACATTTATCAAAGACATCTATCATTTAATTCAATAAGCCATTTATGGTGTCTATAACATCACCAACATTCAAATATTCCATCTTACAAAGACTAGAAGAGATAAAAATGACATAAAATTAAATAAAGAAAACTCCTCTTCTTTACCCGAATCTGGAAATTCTGGTGTTGATGTGCTATTTTCCTAATTGTGATTGATAATCCTTGAATTTTCACCTTCCTTAAGACTCTAAATTTGGATTTTTTCACTTAAGGGGGCTCTTCTACATAGAGGGTTCATGTCCCCTTTCTTCCATACGGGTTTCATATCTTATATAGTTCAAAAAACCTAAAAATTAATTGGATCCCATATATGTTCTTGGATAAAACATCCCACGATCTTGGGAATTGGCATGATTCCTAGGATCGTGGGATCTTGCAATAGAATTCTTCCTCTTTTCTTCACCTCTTTTTGTTTCTAGCTCAATCTCCAAGTTGCCAACCTCCATTCCTACATCAAAATAATCAATTATTAAAATTAAAATCAAACATAAGAGAACAACAATGAAGATCAAACTAAACGAAAACATACAAAATGAATCCTAAAATACATCAATAATAAACTATTATGCAAGAAACATATGCCAAATACTTAGAAAAATATAAACTAATGCACAACTATCAACTTCCCCACACTTAAATCTTTACTTGTCCTCAACAAAAATTAATACAGCCAATCAATTCCATCACTTCATTTTCACAAAGATCAAAGCATACAATCCCTCAAAATTTTGCCAACTTAAATATCAAGTTACTAAACATATCATGACTACTTTTCATTAGTGTACATAAGCAAACTCAACATATGACACCATCACTCAAAGATAAGTATAGATGTAAAATAAATCTTCCTCACTTTTTCACTCATTCATCTCAAGTGTTTTATGGTTAGTGTTTCACTAAAACTTCCTATAGGAAACTATACTACCATAGGCTTGCTAATACACCAATTCTCCTCTACAATGATTACATGCACAAATAGATCAAAAGGACTTGTTGAGGGTTGTAATCTTGTAAAGGTTAACATGCGTAAAAAGGGTAAAGGGTTTAACACAAGAATTTGTAAAGTAAAAAGCGGGTAAAAAGGGATAACAAAACATAATTCCAAGATGCACAGGTGTAAATATTCTATTACTCTGCACTTATTGATGCTACACAAGTGTTCTTCCTTTTTCTTTTCATATATTTTTCATTTTTTTCATTTCTTTTTCTTAATACATGGAAGAAACTATTAATAAAATAACAACTATATACAATGTGATTCACAGGAAGAAGTATCCTCAACTCATCTTGGGAAAAAATTTTCACAACGATCCAAACTAATGCATTACTTAATACTCTACTAAGCTTGTGAATGGGTAAGTTAATGGGGTTTTGTGTGTTAAAATTTTTAGGTATTTTCAAGAAACAAAAAGTTAAGGCTCAACGGGGGTAATAAGGGATAATCAAAGGGTAGGTCATTTAAGCCAAGGGTTAATCACAAAAAGGGCCTTAATCATCTCTATTAAGCATGCATCCAGTAGACTCAAACCGATTCAAAGTAAGTTTTGAAGGTAATAACCTAAGGAAGCATCACACAACAAAGAAATAAAATGACTATAGCTGGAGTCATATAGGCTCAATCCTCACATCGGCTCAAATGAAAATTCATTATGCATCTCTACACTATCTTATTGCTCAAATCTCAAATCATGAGTAAGCTTATGTAACCAACTATTTTTCATCACTCAACATGGTTCACTTTCTACTCAAGTAGCCTAATCCAAGTTCAACCATGCATTTAATCTAATTCCAACTAACATGACAGAATCTCATGGAAAAACCAATCAAAGTGATTCAAGTGCAGTTCCATTGCTTAACATAAAACAACATGATATGCCTACACATGCATCCCAATTAACAAAATGCAAACAGTGATTAAAACAATGCAAATGACAACACAAGTGTTACCTCCCCACACTTAAAGAACATATTGTCTTTAATGTGACAAGGCAACCACAAAATAAGAAAAATGATAGCAAACCAAACAAAAGACACAAAACCGACAAAAGAAATCAAACTAAATAAATACAGCAAAACAAATAAAAGACATGAAACCAAACAAAAGAAATCAAACCAAACAAAAGACAGCAAACCAAACAAAAGAAATCAAACCAAACAAAAGAAATCAATACAATTTAAAAGTTTAGGGTAAGAAGGGCTTATGGGGATTGCGGTGGTGATGGTGTTGGCGAAGGGGCTTCAAAATTATTCCTCTGAAAGAACTTGAAGAATTTTTTCTTCAATTACTATTGCTCCATGTGGACTTGCCTTATCTAGGTGCCGAGCTTGTTAATTTGCAATGTCATTTGCTGCAGATTGGAGGCCACTGGTCGAGGATTCGCTAAATTCTATCGACCTCTGCTGGTGCAGTTGCTTCCTCTTCCACTGCTTCTTCTTGTGGCTTTGGGACCGCTTAAGATGTAGAGGGTCAGGAAGCACTGTATCCTTGCCCTTCTTATTCTTCACTACAATGGACATATAAGGATTTTGAAGTTCCATAGAATAGAGCTCCAAAATTTTAGAGCACCTCAAATAAGATATGTCAAACATATCATATTGAGTTGTACGTACACTATCCAAATTATAGTTGTACAACAAAGGCAAAGTAGTAACAATATGAGACATAACAAAATAAGAGCTCTTCTTACTCACAATACTCATTATCGATCAAAAAATATGATAAGGCGTATTGATTTTTATTTTTCGGTCCATGCACTAAAGGAAGAAAAGTCCTTTGGTTGAGCATTTGTTACTTTCAGTTTTATTGAAAACCATTAAACACATAAATTTATGCAAAAGTAAATGATCAGTGATTCAGATTAAAGTGTTCGATGCATTTCGAGAGTCAAAATTTACTTCACCCATTAGAGTTTTCCAGTAATTATCCACATCAAAGTCACCATAATCATCTAAAATTTTTGTGTTTGATAAATCAAAAATTGCATGAATGACATGATAATCAAGTTTATGAACATCGCCAGCTAACCTAAACCAAAATACATCTATTTTAGGATTATAGCGTACTTTAGTGAAAAACTCAATAGTCATCATAGGGTAAATAGGCACATCACAATGAATGAATCTATTCTAACCTATGTTTGTAGCTAATCGCCCAACATTTCGCCTCATTTCTATAGTTTCTAATAATTAAAAATCAAAGTATCGAGGAGTGATTAATTCCCTATATTTAAAGTCTAAAAAATGCATACCTTTATCTTCCGAATAAATGGAGAATGGGGCATGAAATGTTGCCGCCAAATCAGGTTTACCTTCACTGAAGACTTGAAGACATAATTCGTCGGTCAGTTTCCAAGCTGCCATCTTCTTTGGAGCCATTGGAAGATGAAACCTGCAAAAGTAAAGAAGAGAGGGATGAGCTCATTTTTTATATATATAGAGAGAAAATCTTACCCAAATCATTGTATTTTTGAATGATTAGTGCATGATAAGAGTAAAGGATTGAAAGATTTATAAAAAGAGATGAAATATAGTGTAAGATGAAGGAGTTTAGCGAGTGGGAGAGTGAGTTTCATAGGGTTAGAGAGAGAAGAGGGGAAATTTTGAAGAATGAATGAAAGAAGAAGAGGGGAGGCAATTTTAAAATTTTCCTCGAACATTCCCATGATCGCGGGTTTTCTCTCTATAAACTTTTTAGAGAGATTTCCCATAGTCATGAGAATCACCTCCATTCCTACGATCATGGATTAACTCTCTGGAAAATTTTTGGAAAGTCTTCCCACGGTCGTAGGAATCACACCAATTCCCACGATCGTGGGTTGGTGCAAATTTTCCACTTCTAAATATTTTTCCAAGCCTATCATGCACTCTCAATGATCCCAAAACCTATAAACACCTCAAAATAATCTTACCAATAAGAAATTCAAAGAGAAAACAAGTTAAAATTCAAATAAAATCCAAATTAAGACCATTCAAACTCAAACCAAACCTAATCATAACTGAATAAATCAAACAAACAGGTTAATATGAACAATCAAAAGAAAATAGAATTCCATAGGTTGCCTCCAATACAACGCTTCTTTTAACATTGAATAACTTAACTTTCCTTTTTGTTCATAGTGGCTTAAATGAATAGTGCAGTGATAGTGCAATCATTGATCTCAAAATCTACAATTGAGCTACGCTGTTATAGATTCCACCTTCCTTGCGATTTTCCTTCCTTCGCCTTCTCCTACGTGATCATTTCTTTCTGAACATATTCCTAGGATCCTCAATATCTTCCCATTCTCCCTAAGGTTTAGTTTCCTTAATATCCGTTGGGGGTAAAGGAGAACACTAGTCTTTCTTTGACACTTTGAAGGTTAATTGCTCCTTTCCTACTCTCAGAGTACCCATCAATGTCAATGATCAAGTGAGAAGTAGCCAGGAATGATCGTCCAAGAACCATAGGGGTTTCCTTATCTTCGCCAATATCCAGTATGTAAAAATCTGTAGGGAGATGAATCTATCAATTTGCTACGTTCTTAATAATCTCCTTCGGTTGGTGCATTATTCTATCATCCATTTTCACTAATATCTTTGTCGGCTTTAGCTCTCCTAACCCCAACTTCTGACTAAAAGTGTAAGGCATCATGTTGATACTTGCTCACAAATTCGCGAATGCCCTGGCTATGTTGACTCTATTGATACTAGATGAATTGAAAAGTCCCTTGGGTCTTCTTTCTTCTGTGCTATGTTAAGATTTCCTTTTGTTATGTGCTCCTTCACCTCTTTCTTGACCGGTTCCTTTAACATGAGCTTTGTTTGGACTTGATTTTTTATATCCTTAATCTTGTTTGACTCACCCTCCTTCAAATTCCTCATTGCTCTACTTGAACTTCACTCCTGCTAAGCAAAGATAGGATATAGAATTCCAGGTTGAGGCTCCTTGGTCGGCTTACTAACTAACTCACTTCAAAGGACTTGCAAAACTGTTTATCCTTCTTTCTTGTCTCCGTCTTCCTTCTCATGTTCACTTTCCTTTTCCTGTGTCCGCATAATCCATTCCTTCGGGTTGACCTCGGTATTGCTCGGTAGACTACCTGTGCTACTAAAAGATAAAGCATTATCGAGTTGACCTACCTGAACCTCTAAATTGTGGATGGATGAGGCATGATTCTTCATGATCTATTCAAACTTTGCTTCCATCCTTTTCTGACTTTCCTCCTGGCTGGAAAACATCCTCTTCTAGTTCTCTTCTTGAGCTGCCAGTTTGGAACCTAAAACCTCTATCATCTTGTCCATCTTGCTCTCTATCGATCTGATTTGATCTTGCTGAAATCCTGTACGTCCTTACGGTCTTGCTTAGCCACCTACATTATTAGTGCTCTAAGAAAAATTCGGGTGGATTTTCCACCCCGAATTATAAGTATTTGAGTAAAGGTTATCACCTCTTTACAGCTGGTCCAGGTAATTTACTTATTCGGTACTACTGGCTCCAAATGGAAAACACTCAGCTAAGCCATGATTGTTTTGTCCACATAGCTCACATTGTACTTGCATCACCTTAGCTGTAGATGAAGATGCTCCTAGCATATTGTTCAATTGCTTTGTAAGGGTTGTAATCTGTACCTGCAAAGTAGTAACAAAGTCAATAGGGATCATAACTTTTTGCTCCTTCTACCCTTATTTACTCTTCTCGCTTGACCACATGCAACTGTTGCTCTCCAACTCCTCCAAAAGGTCATGAGATGCTTCAGTATTCTTCCTCATCAATGAACGTCTAGCGGCTGCATCTATGGTTCATTTTGTGCTCTGATTCACACTATTGTAAAACTTCTGTAACAGGAACTCCCTTGGAAGGTTGTGGTGAGGACAACTTCTTTGTAACTCTTTAAATCTCTCCCAATCTTTATAGAGAGATTCCCTATCATTCTACTAAAAATTTGTGATCTCCTTGATGATCCTCATCATCTTCATCAACAGAAAGTACTGTGCTAGGAATGCTTGGGCTAGCTGCTTCTAAGTAGTAATCTACCCCGAATTAAGTGAGTTGTACCACCCCTTCGCTCGATCTTTCAAAGTGAAAGAAAACAATCTTAACTTTACTACATCATCAGACATTTCGTTGAACCGAAAAGTGTCACAAATCTCCAAAAATTGGAAATGTGGGCATTTGGATCCTTATTGGATAGCCCATATAATTGCATACTATGCTGCAATATGTTGAGGAGTGCCAGCTTCATCTTGAAATTGTTAGCTTGAACCACTGGCCTCGTAACTCCTTGAGGACCGAAGCCTAGCCTCATAAAGTCCATTAGTGTCCTCTCAGCTCCTTGTTGCTCTCCTTCTTCAGCCATATCTCTTTGTGTAAGATTTTGATGCTTCACTCTTTTTAACTCTCTTTTATGTCTTTTAATATAAGAAAACTCGTCTTCACTAAATTATGTCGATCTTTGCGTGCTCCTTTTGTTCATGCACTTGCAAATACACAAGGAAAAGTATCAAAAACTTTTAAATCAAAGTAATCTAAACTAAACGAGATGTTAAACAAACAATCCTCGACAATGGCGCTAAAAACTTATTGAATTGCAAAACAGTCTACTAGTTTTACACTAAAAAACTGCAAGTATATGGGTCGTGACTTGTAGTTAAAAAGCAGATATCAATCCCACGAGGATTGATGCTTAAGCACTACTTAATTCAGATCAAACTTTGTTTAAGAAACGAAATTGTTTAATGGAAATAAATTGGAAAATTAAATATAAATTAAATGACTAACAAAGAACAATTGATAGCACCAAAATGCAGAAAATTGGAATTCAAGGTTCTAATAACTAGAGATCACTTTTTCCCTATCTTATCTCCCTCCTGTTTTATTAATCGAATTGTATCTCACCTAAGATGTCCAATTGTATTAACTACCCTCTCTCAAGGTATAATTAATTGTCTCTAATCAAATTAAATGAAGTTGATTAAGCAATCTCTCAATCTACCCAATCACTCCACCAATTTAACTACTTATTAAGTTATCCTATGGGTGATCAATTAAATTAGTCAAGATCTCTCTTTTAATTAATCAATTAACCTAATGAATGTAGGTCTATAGGTTGCCAATTCTCATTGTACAATCCTACATAAATTACCTAACTCAATCTCTAAACTTATTGCAAGGTATATGTATATAATCAACATTCATCAAAGACATCTATCATTTACTTCAATAAAATAGGAGTTTAACAAGATAGTTCAAAAGTAATCCCTAAAATACAAATCAGCAACTCATGGTGTCTATAACATCACCAACATTCAAATATTCCATCTTACAAAGACTAGAAGAGATAAAAATGATAGAAAATTAAATAAAGAAAACTCCTTCTCTTTTTTACCCGAATATGGAAATTCTAGTGTTGATATGCTATTTTCCTAATTGTGATTGATGATCATTGAATCTCCATCTTCCTCAAGACTCTAAATCTGGATTTTTTCACTCAAGGAGGCTCTTCTACATAGAAGGTTAACGTCCCCTTTCTTCTATAGGGGTTTAATATCTTATATAGTTCAGAAAACCTAAAAATTAGTTAAACCCCGCATATGCTCTCATATAAAACATCCCACAATCGTGGGAATTGGCATGATTCCCATGATTGTGGGATCTTACAACAGAATTCTTCCTCTTCTCTTCTCCTCTTTTGGTCTCTAGCTCAATCTCCAAGTTGCCAACCTCCATTCCTACATCAAAATAATCAATTCTTACCCTAAATTAACATTAAACATAAAAGAACAACACTGAAGATCAAACTAAGTGAAAACATTCAAAATGAATCCCAAAATACAATAATAATAAACTATTATGCAAGAAATAAATACCAAATACGTAGAAAAACATAGACTAATACATAACTATCAATTGGTAATTTTGAAGCAACTTTTGTATTAACAAAATATTATTAACAATGTTACAGTCTAATATGAAAGCCCCTTGTGCTCTTTTAGCGATACTTGATAGTGCCAACCTGAGACATTCAACTACTAGCTTCGATATAGCCTTATAATTGGTGTTGTAGTAGGAAATAGGTCCAAAATCATGTAAGGTATGAGGCTGATATGAGTATGATTTATTTCTTACAGAAGCTTGGGCAATTAAAAGAACTCAAGGATAGCTGCAGTGAAAATCTCACCAGTAGCCCATGTCTTCTAGAAGAATAAGGATATAAATATGTCCTAATAAGGTGATTTTAAGGATGAAGGCTAAATATAATTCGCCTTATATCATTAGTAGTGAAGGGCGCGATCAACTCCTCCTTAATGTGTTCCAATACTACATTTAAAAAGTTGTAGAGTATTAAGAATAGGAGAAACAACAGAATCAATGCCCATGAGGTTTAATAAATGCTCATTATCCAACTGAAGTAAATGATGTTGCTCTATATATTTCCTACTAACAGCATCCTGTAGTATGGAAATTTTGTTAACGTTACACCTAGCAAACAAGAAGGAGTTAAAATATTTAATATTTGCATCACCATCATACAACCAGTTTAAGCGGGCCTTTTATTTGAGAGTAGATTTATGAAATGTAAGAGGATCGATATAGTTTCGTAGACATTGCCTCTCGACCCATCTATATGAATCAATATGAGGATAATCATAGCAATTCTATTGAGCAAGTAGAACCTTATCCTTGAGAATATGAAGGTTATGATTCTTGCTGGCCAAAAAATATTTAAGAGCTACTTTCATACTTCTCAACTTCGTTATGAGTTGATACCCTTTAAATCCAATCACCTCATTATTCTAACAATCTTTAACTAATGATAGAAAACTGTTAATATTAATAAGGCCATTAAAGAATTTAAACGGTGCACTAGGAGAGCAATGATCCCATAGTCTCTGGATCAACATAAAAGAATGATTAGATATAAGGTTGTCCCCGAAGTGAACAAAAGAATTTGGGAATTAAACCAACCATAGAAAGTTAACAAGATTTCTATCTAACTTCTTCAGAATCTATAGGCTACTTTACTAGTTATTCGACCAAGTGAGCAATCTGCTAGTACTATTTAGACATACCACATTGACATTCAAGAGGAAATTAGATAGCTCTTTTGTATAATGATGAGTATATTGCCTATCCCCCTCAATTTCTACCAAATTCAAAGAGTAATTAAAATCACCTACGATAAGCCAAGTTGAGATAATGTTTCGTTAATGATTTTGCAAGTGAGTCCAAAGTTTTTTCACGTTGAAAACCAAAATTAGAGGTATACACCATCGTGGTAACAAACTTGTAATTAGTATTGCTCATCTGGTATTGAAGATGTAAGTACTGATGTGATTCAGCAAGAACTTAGATCTCAATCAAATTAGCGTTATAAAAACAAAAAAATCCTAACATTGTAGTTTGAGTTATGATTAGAAAAAAGCTCCAAATTAATGCCCAAAAATCTATCTCCAGAAAGTGTAAGAGGATCCTTTATTTTAGTTTCAAGGAGATTAACAAGCATCAATTTTTTTAATCTTTGACCACCTCTTTTACAATTGATTTTTTTAGGCTCATTTAGCTCTCTTGATTTCTAGACTAGGATGGACATAAGGGAGAATTTTCCCCTGTGGTTATCATTTTATCCTTCCTATGACCTGACCATCATCTAGTCTTGGCAGTGGCTAATTTGAAATCATCCACATCTGAAGAGGTAATCACCATAGAAGGTGAATTGGTTATTATCGAGGTGAGTTCTAATGCACTGTCTTTTTTGGACAGTTCATCTACACAAGCTTCCATAACCTACAACATTGGAATAATTGGATCGAAATCCACCTTGAATTGCGGGTATTAAGTTGGACAAGTTTGGTTTGCTTTAAGTTGGCAGGAAGTTCCAATCCCTCCTTTACATTTTTATATTCATATGTAATCCGCACATCATATTGATACCAGTTTAGTAGGATAAGGCCCATCATTTTTCTACAATTGTAGAGCCTCAACCGTGGCTTAGTGCTTAGTCTCTAGATAAGTTATATCTACTATATGACTCACTAATTATTCTTGCCCTCTATTATTGAAATGGTTTCTAATTAGATTCTATTTTTAGTTGAGTGAGTCAGCTTCTATAGATAGGGGAGTTGAATCTTCGTTTGTTTGTGGGTATCAAATTCCCCAATCTGAATACATATATGCTATTTAGAAGGGAAGCATTTTTTGGGACTTCAACGTTTAGTTTTGCATAACCAATACTTTGCATCGTATCGGCTTGTGAGTCCATACAGAGTGGTTTGCCTAGGGAACTAGAAGCATAAATCAAGCACTCAATCATCCAAAACTCCAAAGGTAAGTTATAAAAATGTACCTATAATGGTAGCACATCAATAGTATTCTGATCAAGAGTTATATCGGGTTTTCATTGTTAAATAAACAAGGGGTGGTCACCAACGTGCCAACGTCCTTGTTTAACAATTTCAATTAAATTAGCCTCATCTATAAACTTAAAAAGGATAGTGCCATCCTCACGAAGCAAAACCTTATCCAGACCCCTTTTGTTCTAATAAGCCTTAGCCCATACCTAAACAACTAGGAAAGCTAACCTTTTAGACTAGAAGAACCTTATCAAAACAGAAGACTAGGCTTTTGCACCAGCCTGTAGTAGCTCGATGGGAGGAGAAACAATACCATCCTAAACCACATTCTAATAGCGTTCATGAGTACCCTTGTTAAGATGAATAGGGAACTTTTTGCTTTATGCACCAATTGCTCTGAGTTCAACCAAAGCAGAATTTACCTTCATTCCTTCCTCTATGATGCCATATTTGATCGCAAAGTTTTCTCAGGATAAAGTTGGAAAGTCCTAATAAGGGAGAGATGATATGTTGATAGTTGCTTAATTGATTATGAAATTATTCCATAACACTTAGCGATATTGACATGAAATTGCTAAAAGTACTCACTTTGACTCATTTATGATTTCAGGTACAATTGGGAAGCAAAGAAGTTAAAGTGAGTTGAAAGCTCTATATTTTGGCCATTTTTTGAAGACTAATTTTTGCTTGTCTTCATGGAGCAAGAAGAAGAAAAATAAAGACAAGAAAAAATTATACAAAGAAGATTTAAATTTGGTTACGGCTATGCATGTCCCATATAAGAATGTGAGTTCAAATTTGATGGAAAGCGTTTGGATTAATTGGTAGAGCAACATGAAGGAGCAGTCCATGCTAGAAGAAAACGATGTAGTATAAGAAGGTAGCTGATAGTCGTCAATTGCATGATGTTTTAGGGTTTAATTTATTATGTATTTAGTGTGAATTTGAGTGTTGAGTATGCATTTAGGGTTTAATTATGTTAGTTTGGGTGTTCTAGTGCTTTTATGGGTAGATTAAATCTTTGAGCTTAAATGTTATATTTTTGAGGTATCGTTATGCGTTTGTTAGTGTTTTAGGGAAACGATGAAAAACAGAGAAGATCCGAAGAATTTTGGGCCAAAGACATAGCCCACGATCGTGGAAAAGTAGGCCACGATCGTGACAGAGAAGGACAAGCTAGCAGTAGCCAAGCCACAATCGTGCACATGGGGGACGATTATCATAGAAAGCCTCCAAGTCAGGCCACGATTGCACACATTAGGCGACGATCGTGACAGAAAGGTTCAGATGCTGGCCACGATTATGGTAGGTAGGGCCACGATCGTGGACTATGTCGGTAACAGAAAAACTCAATTTTCGCAAGATTTTTTGGACCGTTCTCCGACTTTGACGTAGAGCTTAAAAAGTATAAATAGAACATTACAAGTTAGAAGTAGCAGCTGGGAAGCCTGATAAAAGAGAGCACTCACGTGACCCAATCTTGGAAAAACTAAGAGAGAAATCGAGCAATTAAGGAAGGAGACAAAGGAAGAGAGACAAGGAGAATAGCTTGATGCGATGTAGTTCCCAGAACAGGTGGTTTCCCATTGTCACCGCCTCCTCGACTCCGTTCCTGATGTATTTTCCATTTATTTCAGTTTTATTCATGTATAGAATTGAAATAGGTTTTGAGAATATATTGTGTTCAATGTTGAGTTTGTGTTTATACTCACCTTTGGATTTTGATTTTTGAGATTAATAAATTTTGGATTGATTGGGTTTTTATTAATTAACTTGTGATTTAATTCCTGTTCTTAATAACTTGGCAATAAACTGAGAGGGTGAGCTAAGTGAAAATAATCAATTTGGGATAACGAGAGTTAGGTGAATTGATAGGTAAAGGATTAAATCAAACCGTTAGAGTCGTGTAACGAGAAATCGAGCATAGATTCTCAGTAGGTTAGTAGACATTTTTATAACCAATTTAAGTTTTAGGTCAATTGCAGATTGAGAGATCGCAATTCCATAATTTAAATTAGGAATTATCAATTAGGGTTAAGAATTATAACTCGAGAGAGAGTAATTCACCATAGGACTGTCTAGACCCATTAAGTTGATAATTTCACAATTAATTAAATTTTCGTTAATTTCTGATCAAAATCCCCTTTCTCTCACTAGATAGTTTCTAGGTAGGGTTTGGATTGGTTTGTGAGATTTGTTTTCTTAATTAGATTTATGCAACTCAATTCTTGAATTAATTATTGATTTATTTATTTCTGTATTAGTTACTTTGATTTGAATTTTTACAATTTTAGTATGACCTTAGATTTTAGGATTAGATTAGGCTTTCTCGTGGAATCGATACCTTAGGTACTACGTAAATGACCCGTGCACTTGTAGAATTCACCAAGGTTATAAATAGTACAATTTAGCAAGTGTAAGTTATGAACAAGTTTTTGGTGCAGTTGCCTGGGAAGGCAATTTAGTTCTATAGTTTAAAGCGTTAGGTTAGTTATAATTTTTGGTTTTAGTTCGATCATTTATTTTAGGAATTGTGCTCTTAAATGAACACAAGAGTCATGAGGGGTTCGAGTCATGCAGCAGAGGTGATAGATTTAGACATAACACGATTAGAACACACCATTAGGAAAGCTAGGTAAGAAGAAGAAGAACAAGAATTGGGAAATTTATAAATAGACGAGGAATTTCAAAGAAACATGGACCAAGGGGCAACTCAAGGATAGCAGCAATGAACTCTCATGGACTTTATGAGCTGGGATTCATTTTATCTAACCAAGGAGTGGCTAGACTGCTAGTTCAAGTGGCTTTATTCGAAATCAAGCCAGCCCTCCTAAACATGCTTCAGCAAAACGTCTAATTTTATGGACTGGAGAATAAGGATCAGAACTCGCATATCATAAATTTTTTCCATATCTATGATACTTTCCAGTATCACCAAATGTAGGAAGATGATGATAGGATTAGATTGTTCCCTTTCACACTTAGTGATATAGAGAAGGCTTGGTATCACTTACTGAGCCTCGCTAACAATACGACATGGGAGCAGCTCGTATATACTTTTCTAGATAAATATTTCTCATTGACAAGGACCACTAAGTTAATAAAGGAAATTACTAATTTCCAACAAGGTGACGGGGAGTCAATTTATAAAGCGTGGGAGCAATACAAGGACCTGCAGAGGAAATGCCCACACCATAACCTACTGAAGGGATTCCTTCTGTAGACATTTTACAATGGATTTAACCCACCTACTAAAGGCATCATTGATGCAGCATCAGGAGGATCTTTGATGCAGAAGACAGTCGATGAAGCAGAGGAGTTAATTAAGGAGATGGAGAGCAATAGTTGCTTATGGGCAAGTGAGCGAGGTAAGCAACCTACCACTTTTAGAGAGCAAAAGGGAATCGTTGCTGTCGATCAAATGATGGAGATGTAAGCAAAGATCAACAATTTGACATGACAACTCAATGGTATGAAGGCATCATCTTATGCTTCAATTAAGGCCATGCAATTGAAGTGTGAGTTATGTGGTCAAGTATATCATAATACTATGGACTGCTATTTGATGAGAGAGAACAACCAGGAGCAAGTGAACTACATGGGGGAGCAATATGGATGAGGAGGGGGAAACAATCCCTACTCTAATAGTTATAATCCCAGGTGGAAGAATCACCCCAATTTTTCCTGGTTGAACAATAATAATGGAGGGTAGTTCAGGCCTCAAAGGCAATCGAGCTTTCAGCAGGGTAAAACAAGCTTGATGGAAGCCAAGCTAGAAAAAATTCTAGACAATCTTAGAACTTTAGATAATGCGCAAAAGAAGCTCAAAGATAAATTTGAGCAAGTCACTAAGAGTCATACATCCTCTATATATAACTTAGAAGCCCAAGTGAGTCAACTAACAAATGCCTTTTCTATGCAGAATCTTGGAAATGTTCCTAGCATTTCAGGAACAAAATCAAGGGACCAATTAAAGGCTTTCACACTTCAAAGTGGGAAGGAAATTAAACCAACCACTAGAATAATAGAGGAGCCTATCAAGCTAGTTGAGAAAAATTACGAAAAGGAGAAAGAAGTGGATTTGAGCAAATATCCTTCTTAGGTTGCACCTCCACCGTACCAACCCAAGATTCCTTTCCCTCAGCGACTACAAAAGAAGAAGTTGGATGAACAATTTGCAAAGTTCATTGAGAAGCTAAGGACACTATAGATAAATCTCTCGTTTGTTGAGGCATTAGAACATATGCCTAAATATGTAAAATTTTAAAGGATATATTATCGAAGAAGCGTACTTGGGACGATAATCAGACGATAACTCTAACTGGTACATGTAGCTCACCAGTCAAATGCCTTCAAAATTGAAAGATCTAGGAAGTTTCACAATACCTTGCGTAGTTGGTGAATTGGAATTTACGAAGTGTTTGTGTGATCTGGGGGCTAGCATCAATCTTATGCCTTTGTCGATATTCAGGAAGTTGGGACTGGGAGAGGTCAAGTCTACATCAATGTTAATTCAATTGGCTAATCAATCGATTAAAAGGCCGTTGGGAATAGTAGAGGATGTTTTGATACGAGTAGATAAGTTCATTATTTCAGTGTATTTTGTTGTTTTGGATTTTGAAAAGGATAAAAACTGTCTACTGATCTTAACTCGACCATTTATTAACACCGAAAAGGCCATAATTGATGTTCACAAAGGTAAATTGACACTTCAAATAGGCAAAGATTAGGTTGAATTCAATATGAATAAAGCCTTAAAGAATCTGACAAATAATAGCGCATGCATGAAAGTTAAAATCATGGATCAAAGTTTATGAGAACAAGTTAAGAGTTGTATAGAAGAAGTGCAATCATTGGAAACAGAAGATGACAATGAACACCAAATTCCTAAATCTAGAGAAGATGATGAGATGCAGGAGGCAGATGTTCTAGTACATCAAGACAAATTAATTCGAACCGAGGCACCCACACCACCATCTTCAGAGAAACCTTCGATATTAAAGCTTAAGCCTTTACCTGCACACCTCAGGTATGCCTTTCTGGGTGAAGGTCAAATGCTACCAATAATAATTTCCAACCAATTGAGTGGAAAACAAGAACGTAAGGTGGTGGAAGTTGTTAATAAGTAGATGAGAACCATCAGATGGCAATTTGCTGACATTTGAGGAGTAAGCCAAAATGTCTGCATACACTGAATAAACTTAGAAGAAGGATGTAGAACTGTGCGAGAGCATCAACGGAGACTAAACTCTAACATAAAGGAGGTCATCAAGAAGGAGATCATAAAACTCCTAGATGCAGGAATAATTTATCCCATCTCTGATAATGAATGGGTTAGCCCAATACAATGTGTATAAAAAAAGGGGGGGAATGACGGTGATAGAGAGTGAAAGAGGAGAAGTAATTTCAACCAGAACAGTCATAGTGTGAAGAGTATGTATAGATTATCGCAAACTCAACTTAGTGACTAAGAAAGATCACTTCCCTCTCCGATTTATAGAACAAATGATAGAAAGGGTAGCCATCCATTCATTTTATTGCTTATTAGATTGATATTTGGCTATAATCTTATTTTCATCTACCCTGATGATTAGGAGAAAACCACATTCACTTGCCCCTATGGAACCTTCACATACAGACGAATGCCTTTTAGACTTTGCAATGCTCCAGCAACATTTCAGAGGTGCATGTCAATCTTCACTAACATGATAGAAGACATAATGGAGGTGTTCATGGATGACTTTTCAGTCTTTGGAGATTCCTTTTATTTGTGTTTAACTAATTTGAACAAAGATGTGAAGAATCACACTTAGTGCTGAATTGGGAGAAATGTCACTTCATGGTGCAAGAAGGGATTGTTCTTAGATATAAGATAGGATTTGAAGTTGATAGAGTGAAAACGAACGTAATAGAAAAATTCCACCCCCAAGCAATGTCAAAAGGGTGCGAGGTTTTTTAGGTCATGCAGGATTCTACCGACGATTCATTAAGGAATTTTCGCAAATTGCATGACCTTTTGCATGACCTTTGATGAACCTCTTAGTTAAGGATGTGCCCTTCGTGTTTGATGATAAGTGTATATCTACATTCAACACATTAAAAGAGGCATTAATATCAGCACCAATTTTATCACTACCAGACTAGACACTTCCGTTCGAAGTTATATAGGATGTGAATGACCAAGTCGTAGGTTGTGGGCCAAAGGAAAGATTAAAAATTACCTACAATCTACTATGCCAGCAAAACTCTTGCAGGACCTCAACTGAACTATATCACTATAGAAAAGGAATTACTCATAGTGGTATATGCGTGTGATAAGTTCTGACAATACCTTTTGTGTAACATCCCATTTCCATATAACGGGTTGAACTATAGAAACGGGTACATGGGCGATCAATCGAGAAATTAGGAAAACACATCTCATGCTCATGCATTTGTGAATAAGTGATCTTGCACATGAAAAATACCTGTACATGCATTCATGACATTT
>JAOQMS010106457.1:0-43814 GCA_027563885.1 Erythroxylum longipes | reverse complement strand
GTGAAATAAAATCAACATTGAAATAAATAATTAAATCCAATAATAATTCTATCATGACCTTATAATTCATGCTAAGGTAAAAATTCAAATTCCATAACTATCATGCTTAATTCGACAAAAATATTTCGGGGGCCAACATACTAAATCTTTTTTACAGAAGTCGGTAACGGGACCAGAATAGGAGATACCTAGTGGTATCACAGAATAAGAGAGACTTATGTCTTGACACCGAAGTGTCCTTATCAGGAGACACTGAAGTGTCAATATCAGGAGACACCGAAGTATCGACACCTTGAAAGTGTCCAGGAGTAGCTGTAGACCCTTATAGGCATGCCTATTTACCCACGTCTAGGACTTAAAAATTTTAAAACAAAAAGGGTTCTTTTCAGAATTCTCATACGAGGGACATATTGCAACACATACCACTTTATTCCATTTTGTTCAATTTGACATAATCACTAATTTTCAAACAAACTAATATGTCATACCATTGCAAGTATGTTCAATAATGCATCAATAGAGGTATTGACTCATCACCAATTAGGTATCGTCAAACAAATAGAAAGCACTTCCAACACAATCCCAACTATCAAACTCCTCAGCAACTGATGGTTCGGAATTATCACAATATTATTGTAGAAATTCCCAATTCACATACATCCATATTCAATTCATAATACATAAGCCTTTGGAACTCATTCATTCATGATCACACCAAGCAATTCAACAATGTACACCATACATCCTTTACATTCTCATCTCAATTAATCATGCATAATTAAACTAACCATTACTCAATTAACCTTATACAGTCCTCCATTGTACAAAAATATCATTTTTTTTCACATTCCTAATCATTTCCCACAATTTTGGGAAAGGGACTCGAAAAAAAAATCTCATTTTTTTCACCTTCCTAATCATTTCCCACAATTGTGGGAAAGGGACTCGAAACCTCCAAACAACTATGTTCACAGGACATTTTTCAGGTCAGTTTCGTATGGCCATTTTAACATAGAAAATTAGGTTTTTGGGTGATAAGTTCTTTTAAAAAATTTTTCTTGTATGTCTTAAGTTTTGATATCACAAACATTCTGACCATTTGGACTTCTAAATCATGAGATATAAGCAAAACATCACAAGCTGCTCCAAAACAGGGGCAACATCAGGTCACATTTTTCGATCACAATTTCCCATTTCATAGAGCCTGAATCAAGTCAGCGTCTCTCATAGAGATATTTATACCTATGTCTTAGGTTTCATATGAAACTAAAATCACATAATTTGAGGGTTTTTAGACTGAGTTATGACTCAAACAATATGATTGACTCAAACAAACCTAGACAGAATTTCACTACACCATGTTCTCTTGTCATCTTCAACCAAATCTGTCCAAGATAACACCAAAATAACAACAAAGCAATATCTCAACAACAATTAAACATCCAAGTGAATCTTTATATCCATTCAATCATACACAAATACAGAAATCAACTAAGTGAAATCCCAAACCTTAAGATTGACAAAGTAGTTCTTCTAATGCTTTTCCTTCTCTTTCTCTTTGGTTTTGCTTGAATCACCAAGTGAAAAAATTATGGGATGAAGAAGGTGAAATGGAGAGGAGAAAAACATGAAGTTAAGCCATCAAATTTCGTCCATCTCCCTTCTCTATATGCCTTTTCGTGAATGTTCTAGTCTTTCTCATTGATCCATATGTCACAATCCTATTGGACCATATCTTACAATCCCATTAGACCACATGTTACAATTATATTGGACCATGTGTTGTAATGTTATTGGACCATGTATTGCAATGCTATTGGACCATGTGTTACAATGTTATTGGACCATGTGTTACGATTCCATTGGACACACATGCTTTAATCTTTTTGGTCTATAAGTTAACTTTAGGAAAATTGCATATTGGTCCTTCTTCTTCCTTTAATTCCCACATTTACCTATGATATTATCAATTAATTTCATTCCCCTATGTATTAATTTTCTAATGACATAAATTTCATGAAATTTGGTTAATTATATTGGGAGTTATACCCTAAAAACCACGGGCTGTTCGAAAACAAAGATAGCATCCAGAACTCAACTTCAAACCAGAATTCAAAAATCTTAGAGGCAGAATCAGGTTTGGGTTCCTCAATGAAAGTTGTATATAAATGTATCTAGTTTCATATGAATTTAAAAGCATACCATTTTGATTCCTACAGGTCAAGATATAGGTGAAATACCAAAGTCTGTTTAGTAGTTAAACCAGAATTAGCATGTAACCCTCATTTTTCCATCATTCAATTCTCATCATCTTAACACACATTCATGCCAATTCAAATCTCATAAAACTTGTATTAATACATACTATCAAATTCATAATTCCCTCACATGTTTAATTTCGAATTCCAACTCCAAAGAACAAGTCAATCATACATGTATTGCCACAAATATGTAACTTTTTATCTAGGAAATATTTTGGGGCCTTACATGGAATATTAATCAAACTAATTATATTGAATATTATATATATAATATATAAATTAAATTTAAATTTAATATCTAGATATTAATTCTATACTAAATATTAATTCTATATAATGGATAGAAGCCAACTTTCCTTTGTGGATATTTCGAAAAATGATTTGAATTTGAGAATTCTGTTGAATCTAAGATACGAATAGTGGGTTTACATTATGGAAGATATTGGGATTGGACTTATCAATCGATTCATAAACTTTCGAATACAACCCATATCTATTCGAACTCCTTTTACTTGTAGGAGTACATCTTAGATCTGTCGTTTATGTTATGGTTGGAGTCCTACTCATTTCGTTTGGGAGAAGCCGTAAGTATTATTACGGGTCAATCCATTAGAGAGATGGGTACTCAACTAACATTAAGAACGTTTCATACGGGTGGAGTATTCGTAAGGGGTAGCAAAACATATACAAGCCCCCTTTAATGGAAAAATAAAATTTAATGAGGATTTGGTTCATCCTACACGTACACGTCATGGACATCCTGCTTTTCTTTGTTTTTTAGACTTGTATGTAACTATTGAGAGTCAAGATATTCTACATAATGTGACTATTTTGCCAAAAAGTTTTCTTTTAGTTCAAAATGATCAATATGTAGAATTAGAACAAGTGATTGCTAAAATTCGTGCAGGAGTATAAACTTTGAATTTTAAAGAAAGGGTACGAAAACATATTTATTCCTACTCAGAAGGAGAAATGCACTGGAGTACCAATGTATACCATCACCTAAATTTACGTATAGTAATATTCATCTCTTACAAAAAACAAGGCATTTATGGATATTATCAGGGGCTCGTGCAGATCCAGTATAGCCACTTTTTCACTCCATAAGGATCAAGATCAAATAAGTGTTCATTCTCTTTCTATTGAAAGAAGAAATATTTCTCGTCCTTCATTAAATAATGATCAAGTTAAACACAAATTCTTTAGTTCAGATCTTCCGGGTAAAAAAGAAAGTGCGATTTTTGATTATTCAGAACTTAATTGAATCATATGTACTGGTTATTTTAATCGCATATATCCTACCATTCCCCATGAGAATTCTGATTTATTGGCAAAGAGGCGAAGAAGGTAGAAAAAAATGGATTCTTTCACGGTAGGACCCACTCAATAAAGGATCATATATTTTAGGTAAGTATTCTTTTTTACTTTCATTATTACACAATCTAGTCCTTTTTTCGAGTGTATTGATAGGTTCATTTCCTTTATCTAGAGTTTTGACTCTAGTTATAAACTCATTACTTAGGTTTCTATTTTTTTGGTTATTACTAAAATTCCAATGATTATATAACTCGTCAGAGGAGATTTTTTCTATTTTGAATAGGGACATTTTTTTATCATTTTCAAAAAAGTTGATAAACTGGGTGGACATGTAAAAGAGATTCTTTCTTTTCCATCACTTCAACATGTATAAAAAGAGTATTGTGACATCTCCTTTCCTACAGCATTTTCAAATTGATTGTTTTTTATATATCAAAATGGACGATTCCAACATTTAGAGTTGAAAAGAATAGTTACAAGAGGTTTTTCAAACCAGAAGAGATCTTTATTTATCAATATTTCTAACTTCGAATTTTCTTGATTCCCATCTAAATAAAAAGTTTCATAAACAGGGCTATTTTGATAGTACGTCTCTTTAAAGTGAAAATGCCTGCCACAATTGTGGCCAGCGCTTAACCCTCTCTGTCATGATCATGACCCAAATTGCATGATCATGGCCAGGATCCAAGCCCTCTATCATGATTGTGACCAAAGTGCACGATCGTGCCCTGATTGCCCTGTTTCGTCCCTCTCAGCCACGATCGCGTGGGCTATGTTTTTAGCCTGAAACTCTTCGTGTTCTATGTTCTTTATCGTTTACCCTAAAACACTAACGAATACATCAAGGTACCTCAAAACTATAACAATTAAGCTCAAAGACTCATATTAACCCATAAAAACACTTAAACTCAAAAACTAACACAATTAAACCATAAATAGACACTCAACACTCAAATTCTCACTAAATACCTAATAAATTTCACTATAAAACACAATGCAAATCACAAATATTAACATTCCTACACTTAAACATTTTCTTGTCCTCAAGCAGACAACACAAACAACACACAACACACAATACACACATTGCAAAAATGAGGCAAAGACTTCGATTTCATGAAATAAATTTAAACTTGAACATAATCTAACAAGTTATATCGAATCATTAACAAGCAAAATCTATACCTGAAGGCTTTGAAGTAAATATACAAATTAATCGAGATCTAAGTGTCAATTTATTTACCCTTTTAAATTGTATACACAAATTAATAATTCTTTGGTCCTTCAGACTCTGTAACTGTTTCTAAGTACATTTCATGAAAGTTTAAGTTTATTACAAGTTCGGTAGGTTTTTATTACAAACACACTTTTTTAAAAATATTATTAAACATGAACTTAGGCTTTTACTCGGGGGCAAACATTAGTGATGAATGTCGATCCGATTACTTGACTAAGTTCTTTTATTAGACAACTTGGTTGAAATGTCATTATAGCCTTTTGACACGAAGGAACACATTTATAATGCGTGTTGATCTTGTTACTAAGCTATTATCATGTTTTCAATTGGCTACTATCTTTATTTATAACCCGAAAGTAAGCAGAATAGTGATTTATTAATAAAGTATCCACACTTTTTTTTCTACCTTGTTGTTTTTAGCTATTCGTTTTCCTGAAAAATACTAGTTAAGTTACTTAAGTTAAAGGGCCTTAAATTATGAATGAATGTGACAACCTAGAGGGTGCTAAATTTACACTAAGTCCTAATTAAGCTGTATATTTATCGAAAGAACCCTAATTCACCAATTTTACGAGCTAATGATCATTTACAACCTACTAGACTATGTTAAAAATTAAATGAATTTCACTTCATCTAAGCCATTGACATAGTTAAACAATTCGCACAATGCAACCTGATAACTATCATACAGTATGCAAAATAACATACACAAGCAAAACACAAAATCCCTCCCTACACTTGAACTACACGTCCTCAATGTGAGCAGGAAGCACACATCATATAAGATAAGAAAAGACAAAACGGAAATTAAAGTGACGGAAAACAAATAAAAGTAAACATAAAAACAAAATAGAACTGAAGGCTAATTTGGAAAAGAAAAAATGGGTTAGGTATAAATCCTAAGGAGATGGAGGTGGTGATGGTGTCGGAGGTAGAATTTAAACACGCAGAGACTCAAAATACTGATGGATCTATTAGATATCCTGACTTTAGCTTCGTTGTGTTCATACCATCTCTGCTAATGTGTTGTTAGTCTTAGTGATTACATCTAAAACCTTCTTCCAACCTTGTTCTTCTTCCTCTTCTTCCCTAGATTCTTAGCTTGACGCTTCTTCCTTTCAAGGTGGTGCTGCGCTCGAACTCGCTTGACTTGCCCTAATCTGGACAAGTGTCTTTTGGATGATATCCCTAAGTTCCATATTATAGGACTTAGGGATTTCAGCCCGCCATAAATGATGGTGGTTCAAGAATTCTAAGAGGTGAATGATTAATCCCCTCCGTTCCTTACCAAAATGTTTTGCAATGGCAGACACTATATATCCCATTCCCATATTGTTACTCCGTTTGTGCAGAGTCTGATATTAGTGTTTTGTATGATGTTTTAGGGTTTAATTTGTTATGCATTTTGTGTTAAATTGAGTGTTGAGTAGGCATTTAGGGTTTAATTAGATTAGTTTTTGTGTTAAAGTGTTTTATTGGGTTAGTTTAAATCTTTGAGCATAAACTGTATATTTTTGAGGTACCTTGATGTGTGTGCTAGTGTTGCATAGTAAACAAGAAAGAACGGTGAAGATTTGAAAAATTTTGGGCTTAAAGACATAGGCCACGATCGTGCACAGTGGCCACGATCGTGACAGAAATGTAGGAGCCAACAGTAGCCAGGCCATGATTGTGTATCATGGGCCACGATTGTGACAGAGAGCATCAAGTCAAGCCACGATGGTGCACAGCCAGGCCAAGATTATGACAGAAAGGTAAATAGTAGGCCACGATCGTAGCAGGCAGGCCCATGATCGTGCCCAACGTCAAGTTGATAGAAAAACTCAAAATTTGGGTGATTTTTTAGACTGTTTCGACCCCAAGTTTGACCTAGGGATGCTACAGAATAAATAGAACAATACCTAGCAGCAACCGGGAGAGAGGAGAGAGCTAAGAGCTACAAAAAGAGAGGAACTCTGTCAGAAATTTGAGAGAAAAGCTAGTTAAAGATCAATCGATTGAGGAAGGAGACTAAGGAAGAAAGGCACAGAGACATGCTTAACACGACGTATTTCTCAGAATAGGTGGTTTCCTGAAGTTGCGACTCTGAGATCCATTCCGAAAGTATATTTTAGTTGTTATTTCGATTTTATTGATGTATGAAGTTTTGAGATTGCTTAGAAATATTTGTTGTTAAATGTTGATGCTTTTGTCTAAACTCTCCTTCGGGTTTATTTATTCTTAAGATTAATAAAATTGATTTGATTATGTTTTGTTTCGATTTATTGTGATTTAATTCGATTCTTCATAACTGGGCAATAAACTAAGAGGGTGAGCTGGTGAAAATCATCGATTTAGGTTAACGAGAGTTATGTAAATCAATAGGTAGAGAATTAAATCAAACTGGTAGAGTCGTGTAACGAGAGATCGAGCACAAATTCCTGGTAGGTTAATAGAAATGTTAGAACTAAGTTAGGTTTTGGACAAATTGAGGATCAAGAGATTGCAATTTCCACAATTTGAATTAGGGAATATTAATTAGGGTTAAGAATTATAACTCAAGAGAGAGTAATTCACCCTAGGACCATCTAGGCCCGTTAAATCAGAAATTTCATAATTGGATAGATTTTCTTTAATTTCGAATAAATTCTCCCTTTCTCTCAATTGGTCACTTCTAGATTGAATTTTGGATTATTTGTGTGAGTTTGCTTTTGTTCGTTCTTTTGGTGATTTAAATTATCATATTTAATTCTTGATTAATTTTAATTTATGCAGTAGTTGTTTATTTAGGTTTTGCGAACTTAGCTGCCTTTAGATTTTTAGGACTAGTTCCCTTCCTCACGGGATCAACATCTTAGGTAAACTACCCGTGTGCTTGCGATAATTACCAAGGTTAAAAATTAGTGAAAATTAGAGCGTTTAACCTTGAGTGAAAAAGTTTTTGAAGCCGTTTCTAGGAAAGGCAACTTAGTTATACAGTTTAAAGCATTAGGATAGCTTTTAATTTTTTTTTGTTTTTCGTAGTTCTATGTAGGAATCGTGCTCTTGCATGAATGTAAGAGTCATGAGGGGTTCGAGTCGTGAAATTAGGACATTAGATTTAGACATAACACGTTTAGAATGAACTCTTAGGAAAGCTCGACAAGAAGAAGAAGAGGAGTTCGAGAAAGCAAAAATGGCCGAGGAATTCCAAAGAAATATGGATCAAGAAGTCAACCCTAGCAGGCAACAACAGGACCCTCATGGATTTTATGAGGCCATGGTTCATTCCTACAAACCAAAGAGTTGCTATACCACCTGTTCAAGCAGTTTCTTTTGAAATTAAGCCAGCCTTTTTGAACATGCTTCAACAAAATGTCCAATTCTATGGATTTGCAAATGAAGACCCAAATGCTCACATCGTGAGTTTTCTTGAGATCTGTGATACTTTTTGGTATCACATGTCAGAAGACGTAGTGAGAATTAAGTTGTTTCTTTACGCAAAGACTTGGTATCACTCACTAAGCCCCGCTAACATTACAACGTGGGAACAGTTAGTACATGCCTTCTTGGATAAATATTTCCAACTAACAAAGACCACCAAAATTATTAAGGAAATTATAAATTTCCAATAAGGTGATAGGGAGTATACTTATGAAGCGTAGGAGCGTTACAAGGATTTGCAGAGGAGATGCCCACACCACAATCTACTCAAGGAGTTCTTACTATAGACATTTTATAACGGAGTAAACCTACAGACTAGAGGCACCATCAATGCAACGTCAGGAGGATCTTTAATGCAAAAGATGGTCAATGAAGCAGAGGAATTAATACAGGAGATGTCCAGCAATAGCTGCTTATGGGCTAGTGAATGTAGTAGGCAACCTACCAACTTTAGGGAGTAGAAAAGAGTTATCGTTGTCGATCAGATGACGGAAATGCAAGCTAAGATCGACAACTTGATGCGACAACTCAGTAATATGAAGGCGTCATCCTAAGCTATGGTAAAAGCTACGCAATTGAAGTGCTCACGAGCTATGTGGCCAATTTGATCATGATACAGTGGACTAATTTTTAATGAGAGAAGATAACCCGAAGCAAGTTCATTACATGGGAGCCCAATTTGGACATGGAGGGGGTAATATTCCCTACTCTAACACATATAACCCCGGGTGGAAGAATCACCCAAACTTCTCTTGGTCTAACAATAATAATGGAGGCAGTTCAGACCCTAAGGATAATCGAGTTTCCTATAGGACAAAACAAGCTCGATGGATGCTAAGTTAGACATAATTCTAGATAAGCTGGGTACTTTAGATGATGAACGCAAAAATTTGGAAGATAAATTTGATCAAGTCACTAAGCAACATGCATCTTCCATTCATAATTTAGAAGCCCAAGTTAGTCAATTGACAAATGACTTTTCGATACAGAAGTTTGGAAATGTTCCTAGCACCTCAGAAAGAAATTCAAATGAATAGTTAAAGGCTATCACACTTCGGAGTGGGAAGGAAATTGAATCGGCCACAAGGACAAGAGAGGAGCCTACCTAACCAATAGAGAAGAATCAAAGAAAGGAGAAAGAAGTGGACATGAGTGAATAACCTCCATACGTTGCACCTCCACCATATCAGCCCAAGGTACCTTTTCCTTAACGACTACAGAAGAAGAAGTTAGATGAACAATTTACAAAGGTCATTGAGAAGCTAAGGATGCTACAGATAAATCTCTCATTTGTCGAGGCATTGGAACATATGCTGAAATATGTAAAAATTTTAGAGGATATATTATCTAAGAAGCATACTTGGGAAGAAAATCAGACGATAGCCCTAACTGGCACTTGCAGTTCAATAGTCACCAGTCAAATGCCATCAAAATTGAAAGATCCAGGTAGTTTCACCATACCTTGTGTGGTTAGGGAATTAGAATTCACTAAGTGTTTGTGCAATCTGGGAGCTAGCATCAATCTTATGCCTTTGTCAATATTTAGGAAGTTGGGACTAGGAGAGGTAAAGCCTACCTCGATGTTAAATCAATTAGTAGACCAACCTATTAAAAGGTCGTTGGGAATAGTGGAAGATGTACTGATGCGGGTGGACAAGTTCATTATTCCAGTAGATTTTATAGTTCTGGATTTTGAAGAAGATAAGAACTACCCACTGATCTTGGGTCAACCTTTTATGAATGCAGGAAAGGCCATAATTGATGTTCACAAAGGTAAATTGACACTTCAAATAGGAGAAGATCAGGTTGAATTCAATATGAATAAGGCTTTAAAGAATCCAATAACGAGAAGTGCTTGCATGAAGGTTGAAATATTGGATCACCAACTGCAAAAACAAATTGAGAGTTGCATTATAAAAGTAAAGTCTTTGGAAGTAGAGGATGATAATGAACACCAGAATCCTGACTCTACAGAACATGAGGAGATAGAGGGGATAGATGTTCCAATGCATCAAGAAAAACTAGTTTAGACTGAAGCACCCACTCCACCATCCTTAGAGAAGCCTTCGATATTAGAACTTAAGCTGTTACATGCACACCCTAGGTATACCTTTTTTGGTAAAGGTAAAACCTTAACAATAATAATCTCCAATCAATTGAGTGATAAACAGGAAAGTAAGGTGGTGGAGGTTGTTAAGAAATAGATGAAAGCTATTGAATGGTAGATTGCTGACATTCGAGGAATAAGTTCGAATGTTTGCATGCAGAGAATAAATTTGAAGGACAGTTGTAAAACGGTTCAGGAGCGTCAACGAAGGTTAAATCCTAACATGAAGGAGGTAGTCAAGAAGGAAATCATTAAACTCTTATATGTAGGGATAATTTATCCCATCTCTGATAGTGAGTGGGTCAGCCCGGTGCAATGCATACCTAAAAAAGGAGGAATGACGGTGATAAAAAGTGAAAGTGGAGAAGTAATTTCTACAAGAACAGTCACAGGATGGAGAGTATACATAGATTATCGGAAGCTTAACTCAGTGAATAAGAATTCACTTTCCTCTCCCATTCATAGACTAGATGATAGAAAGGGTAGCTGGCCATTCATTCTATAGTTTCTTAGACAGATATTCAGGCTACAATCAAATTTTTATCTACCCTGACAATCAAGAAAAAACCACATTCACTTGCCCTTATGGTACGTTTGCATATAGACGGATGGCCTTCGGACTTTGCAATGCCCTAGCCAAATTTTAGAGATGCATGATCTTAATTTTCACAGACATGATAGAAGATATAATGGAGGTATTCATAGATGACTTCTCAGTTTTTAGAGACTCATTTGAATTGTGTTTAACTAATTTGGATAGAGTTCTTCAAAGGTGTGAGGAATCAAATCTGGTGTTGAATTGGGAGAAAGGACATTTTATAGTACACAAAGGGATAGTACTAGGCCATAAAATCTCACATCAAGGTTTCGAAGTTGACAAAGCAAAGATAGAGGTGATAAAGAAGCTTCCACCAGATAATGTAAAAGTTGTGTGAGGATTCCTAGGTCATGCTGGGTTTTATCGTCACTTCATCAAGGATTTTTCACAAATTGCAAGACCTTTAACAAACCTCTTAGTCAAGGATGTACCCTTCATGTTTGATGATAAGTGTATGTCTGCATTTACTACTTTAAAGGAGGCATTAATTTCAGCACCAATTTTATCACCACCTAACTGGATGTTGGCATTTGAAGTAATGTGTGACGCAATTGACCAGGCCATAGGTTGCATTTTGGGTTAACGCAAAGAAAAGAAGTTAAATGCAATCCAGTATGTGAGTAAGACTCTTACAGAACCCCAACTGAATTACACCACAACAGAAAATGAATTACTTGTAGCAATGTATGCGTGCGATAAGTTTTGACAATACCTTTTTGGATCAAAGGTGATTGTCTTCACCAACCACGCAGTATTGAAATACCTTTTCAATAAGAAGGATGCAAAACCCAGGTTAATTCAATAGGTGTTACTGTTGCAAGAATTCGATTTAGAAGTGAGAGATAAAAAGGGAGCTGAAAATGTGGTTGCTGACCACTTATCCAGACTTGAGGGAGGGGAATGCCAGCCAAACAATGATATTAACGAGAATTTCCCCGATGAAACTCTAATGTTACCCGAGAGCTTGACTACACTGTGGTTTGCAGATATTGCCAATTATGTGGCTAGCGGTAAACTTCCCTCAGATCTCTTTTATCAGTAATGGAAGAAGTTCTTGCATGATTGTAATAGATATATATGGGACAGACCAACCCTATATAGAGCTTGTGCAGATGGGTTAATGTAACGTTGCATTCCAAATAAGGAAATGTTAGACATCCTTAAGCAATGTCATAAGGGACAATATGCTGGACATTATGGAGCCAACAAAACAACGGCTCGGATATTAGAAAGTGGATTTTATTGGCCTCAGCTGTTTAAGGATGCATAAACCTATGTGTCACAATGTGATCGATGCCAGAGGACAGGTAATATATCCAAGAGGGATGAGATGTTGTTATCAAATATTCAAGAGGTAGAGGTCTTTGATGTCTGGGGAATTGATTTTATGGGTCCATTTCCATCTTCAATGGGGCACATGTACATTTTGGTGGGATCAATTATGTCTCACAATGGGCCAAAGCGATAGCATCTCTAACTAATGATGGGAAAGTGGTGCAAAAGTTCATTAAATAGCTATTCAATCAGTTTAGAGTGCCACGTACAATAATAAGTGATGGGGGCACACATTTTTGCAACAAACCTTTCGATGCCCTCTTTAAACGATATGGAGTACGCCATCGAGGGGCTACACTGTACCATCCACAAACTAGTGGCAAAGTGGAAGTTGTCAACCGGGAGCTAAAACAAATTCTGGAAAAGACAGTGAACCATTCCAGGAAGGATTGGGCAACAAAGATAGATGATGCTTTATGGGCCTATCGGATAGCTTTTAAGACACCCATTGGAACAACTTCGTACAGACTTGTGTACAAGAAAGCATGTCATCTGCCCGTGAAATTAGAACATCGAGCGTACTAGGCAATCAAAGCATTAAACTTTGATTGGAAGCAAGCAGGCAAAAGGAGACTTCTACAACTAGATGAGCTCAAAAAGTTCCGTTTTAATGCTTATAAGAATGCCAAACTCTACAAAGAAAAGGTTAAGAAATGGCATGATGCTTGTCTCAAGCAAAAGGAATTCAAACCAGGGGACACCGTTCTACTATATAATTTCCGGTTAAGATTATTTCCAGGGAAGTTAAAGTCTACATGGAGTGGACCATTCATAATAATTCAAGTTTTTTAATTATAGAGCTCTCCAATTGGAAAATGCTAACAAAGAGACTTTTAAGGTCAATGGGCACCGATGCAAGCTTTATTTTGGAGGAGCATTTCCCACAGATAAGGAATTGATTTCCTTGTCTCCGATTACTTGAAAATGCCTCTTGAATTAAAGGTCAAGCTAAGGACCATAAACTAGCAAGTAGTTAGATTTTATTTGAAAATGTTAGTGATAGTAGTTTTACATGCAATAAACTACTAGTGATCCATCGATATTTCGAAGCTAAGGGTATTCAATTACCAGCTCCCACTCCATCACCAACCCCATCTCCATAGGATTCAAGTCTAACCCAAAAATTTTTCTTCCATTCTATTTTGTTTTGTGTTATTTATTTTTATTTTTATTTTTATCGTTAATTTTATCTGTTTTTGTTATTTTAATTTATGTTTGCACATTTCATTTATGTATGTGTCGTGTGTGTTCCTTCTCACATTGAGGACAATGTTGTTCAAATGTGGGGAGGAATTATGTGTTTTTCTTTTGTATATGAATTTTGCCTAGTATATGATAGTAACAGATTGCATAATGTGAAGTGTGTGAATGTGTCAAAGGCTTAGATTGAGTAATTTTTTTTAATTTTGGACATAGTCTATTGGGTTGGGAACAATCATTAGCCTGCGAAATTAGTGAATTAGGGGAGCTTTGATAATTATACAGCATAATTAGGACTTAGTGGAAATTTAGCACCTGATAGATTGTCGCATTCATTCATAATTTGAGGCCTTTTAGGTTAAGTAGCTCAACTAATATTTTTCATGGAAACGAATAGCTAAAAGCAACAAAGTAGAAAAAAAGTTTAATTCAATAAATCACTATTCTATTGACCTTCATGTTATAAGTAGAGCTAGTAGCCAGTTGAAAATGTGATGTAGCTGAGTAACTAAATCGACATGAATCACAAATGTGTGCCTTCGCATAAGAAGGATATAATGACGTTTCAACCAAGCTATTAAAAATTGACTTAGTTGACTAATCGGATTGACATTCATCATAAATGTTTGCCTACGAGTAAAAGGCTAAGTCCTGAAAAAATATTTTTTGTTTAAATAAAAACCTACCGGACTTGTATTAGGGTTAAAGTTTCATAGAACTATACCTAGGAATAGTTATCGAGCCTGAGGGACTGAAAAATTATTAATGTGTGTGCACAATTGAAAAGGGTAAATAGGTTAACACTTCGTCTTGAGTTAGTTGTATATTTTGTTCAAAGACCTTAGACACATGTTTTGCATGTTAATGATTTGACACAACCGATTGATTATATTCAAGATTAAATTAATTTCATAAAAATCGAAGCCATTGTCTCATTATCGCATTGTGTGTTTTGTGTTTTGTGTTATTGTTTTGTTTGCTTGAGGACAAGCAAACATTTAAGTGTGGGGATGTTGATAGTAATGTTTTGTATGATGTTTTAGGATTTAATTTGTTGTGCATTTTGTGTTAAATTGAGTGTTGAGTAGGCATTTAGGGTTTAATTAGATTAGTTTTTGTGTTTAAGTGTTTTATTGGGTTAGTCTGAATCTTTGAGCTTAAACTGTATATTTTTTAGGTACCTTGACATGTGTGCTAGTGTTACAGGATAAATAGGGAAGAACGATGAAGATTTAAAGAGTTTCAGGCTGAAAGACATAGGTCACGATCGTGCACAGTGGCTACGATCGTGATAGAAGAGGAGGAGCCAGTAGCAGCCAGGCCACGCTCGTGACAGAGAGCATCAAGTTAGGCCACGATCATAACAGAAAGGTTAAACAACTGCCATGATCATGCCCTACGTTAGGCTGACAGAAAACTCAAAATTTGGGTGATTTTTTAGACTGTTTTGACCCCAAGTTTGACCGAGGACTGCTACAGAATAAATATAACAACACATAGCAACCGCCGGGAGAGAAAAGAGAGCCAGAAGTTGCAAAAAGAGAGAGATTCTACAAAATTCTGAGAGAAAACCTAGTTAGAGATCAATCGATCGAGGAAGGAGACGAAGGAAAAAAGGCACAAAGACATGCTTGACGCGACGTACTTCCTAAAACAGGTGATTTCTCGTAGTCGCAAATCCGAGATCCATTCTGAAAGTATATCCTAGTTGTTATTTTGATTTCATTGATGTATGAAGTTTTGAGATTGATTAGAAATATTTATCATTGAATGTTGATGCTTTTTCCTAAACTTACCTTCGGGTTTATTTATTCTTGAGATTGATAAGATTGATTTGATTGTGTTTTATTTTGATTTATTGTGATTTAATTCGATTCTTCATAACTGGGCAATAAACTGAGAGGGTGAGCTGGTGAAAATCATTTATTTAGGTTAATGAGAGTTAGGTAAATCGATAGGTAGAGAATTGAATCAAACTGGTAGAATCGTGTAACGAGAGATCGAGCACAAATTCCCAGTAAGTTAATAGATAACGTTAGAACTAATTTAGGTTTTGGACAAATTACAGACTAAGAGATCGCAATTTTGACAATTTGAATTAAGGAATATTAATTAGGGTTAAGAATTATTACTCGAGAGAGAGTAATTCACCCTAGGACTGTCTAGGCCTGTTAAATTAGAAATTTCATAATTAGATATATTTTCTTTATTTTCTTCTAGGTTGAATTTTGGATTATTTGTGTGAATTTGCTTCTGTTTGTTCTTTTGGTGATTTAAATTCTCATATTTGATTTTTGATTAATTTTAATTTCCGTAGTAGTTGTTTAATTAGGTTTTGCGAACTTAGTTGCCTTTGGATTTTAGGACTAGTTCCTTTCCTCATGGGATAGACACCTTAGGTACTACGCGAATGACCCGTGCGCTTGTGGTACTTACCAAGGTTAAAAATTAGTAAAACTTAGAGCGTGTAACCTTGAGTGGAAGCAATGACATTTAGCACATGGGTGGACGTGCATACTGGAATACTATGATCCATGCAACACAACAGAAAAAGTTCTTTGGTAGAACATTTGTTGGTTTCGGTCTTGTCAAAGACCAGCTGACACATAAATATGTGCAACAACAAGTGTTCATGAGACCGTACGATATTTTTATTAGCATTCTTGGCATGAAATTGCTTAATTCCAATAAGCTCATTCCAATATTAAGAAGGACGGAAGTCATCATGTTGATCGACGATAGTGGACTCGAGGAATCCATACATCTCACACATAAGTTCGACATTTAATTCATAGGCTCGTCCTCTCAATCTAAACCTTACTTCTTTTGGATTACTAGGGTCGTAGGTCAGGGAAGTGAAAATTTCCAATGTAAGCTCCTTATAAACAGGGAATTGAAATCGAATGAATTGAGCCTACTGGATCCTCTCAACTAGGTTTTCTACTAGCTCACGCAATTCTAGCTTATCAAGGGTGTCAAAATTAAAGTACTTAGGTATTATAATTTTTCTAGCATGAAAGGGTCGAAAACAAGTACCTTCCTCGGTGTAGATTGGGAAAGGTAGGTCACAGTATGCCGCTCGATTCCGTCTCTGCCATCCCATAACTTGCTATCATCCATATGGTTCCCATCAAGCTGATTGTTTAATGCGCGACATACTTAGGTAGAATTTGGAAGAATTCTAGAAGGTTAAAATTTTTAGTGAGAGGTGAGAGTGATTGGATGCTTGAAATCTAGAGAGATAAAGTGAACATGAAAGTAAAAGTGAAAATGAAGTTAGAACTAAATATATAGGTGGTAAAAAGGGTAAAAGGTAAAATTTTCTTTAAAAATTTTCACCCTCCCTTTTACTACATAGTCGCAGGCCACGATTGTGGCCACCACTTCCTGATTTGCTTCTTTTGTTCTTTTTCGATCTTTTCACTTCCATTGTTTTATTATTTTGTGGCCTTTTTTCACCTCTCTTTTCATGCTTGTACGATCATCCATTCGAAATCATATTCCTTTTCACTTTTATCCAAAAACAAAAAAAGGCCTAACTACAGAATTTCCAACGTTCTAACAAAATTAAACAACAAAATTTAAGTTTTAATTTTTTCATAGGTTGCCTCCTATGTATCACTTCTTTTAACGTCAGTAGGTCGATGCTCTGTTAAGCTCATAGTGGTTGGAATAAACGGTTCGATGGTAGCATCTTTATTAATCTCAAAGTCTGCACTTTAGCTACCATACTACAATTACCATCGTCCTTAAAATTTTCCATTCCTCGCCTTTCCCTTCGTGAGCGCTTCTTCTTGAAAGCATTACCAGGATCCTCTATATCCTCCCATTCTCCTTGAGGTTTAGGTTCTTAACTATCCACTAGAGGTGGAGGAGGTCTGTACTCTCTTGTAGTCACCTTGAAGGTCAAAGTAGCAATTTATATTCATGGATTTAATTCACCCCCATCAACATTAATTATTAAATGCACGGAGGCCAAAAACGATATTTCAAGAACTATCGAGGTGTCCATATCTTCACTAATGTCCAATATGAAAAAATCTATAGGAAAGGTATATTCATCCACCTTTACCAGCACATCCTTTATAATCCCCAACGGTTTATACATTGTCCTATTAGTTGTCATTTCCAAAAACTTGGTGGGCACTAACTCTCTTAACCCCAATTTCAGACTAAATGTGTAGGGCATCATATTTATGCTAGTGCCTAAATTCGTAAAGGATCTGTATATGATGATCCTGTTGATACTACAGGGGGTGAAAAAGTCCCATGGGTCCTCTTTCTTCGTAGCGATGTTAGGGTCATCTTCTAGTGGTCACTCATTAACCTTCTTCTTGACGGACTCCTGTAATTTGGGCTTTTTCTGTATTTGTTCTGTTACTTGCTCGACCTTATTTTGCTCAATCTCCAGTAATGTTTCTGCTTCCCTCTTTGCATATAACTCTCGCTACTATGGAATAGGGAATGGAAATACACGTCCAGTTGTGTTAAGTGACTTAATCATGGGCTCACTCTAAGGGTCTTCTTTAATCACTTGACCTTCTTCTTCATCCTTCACCTTCTTCAGCTCCTTATCTTGGGTCTTACTGATAAACATGATACGTTCTTTTGTATTGGACTTGGTGTTGCTTGGAAGAGTTCCAGCATTCTGAGTCGACATTGCCTCTACTAGTTGCCCCACTTGGACTTCTAGATTATGTATAGATGACGCATGGTTCTTCGTAACTTGTTCAAATTTGCTCTCTAGCCTCTTATGTGCTTACTCCATGCCTCCAATCTTATCCAAAATTCTATCCAACTTCAACTCCATCGAGCTTGCTTTATCTTGCTAGAAGCTCAATTGTCCCTGAGGCCTGAATTGTCTGCCAGTGTTATTTGACCAAGAAAGTTCGGGAGATTCTTCCATCTGGGGTTGTAAGTGTTAGAATAGGGATTTTTACTTCCCCCTCGTTGGCCATATTGTTTCCCTATGTAGTTCACTTACTCCTAATTGTCTTCTTCCATTAAATAACACTCCACGGTGTCATGGTCTCATTGTCCACAAAGCTCACATTTCAACTGTGTAGCCTTTACATAAGCTGAGGATGATGCCTTCACGCTGTTTAGTTTTCGTGTCAAATTATAGATCTTTGCTTGCATCTACATCATCTGATCGACCGCGACAATTCCCCTCTACTCTCTAAAAGAAGCTGGTTGCCTGCCTCACTTACTCTTCCATAAACAGCTATTGCTCGCCATCTCCTCAATTGGCTCCTCTGCTTCATCGACAGTTTTCGGCATTAAGGTTCCTCCTGACGCTGTGTCTATGGTGCCTCTCGTTGGTGAGTTCACTCTATTGTAGAAGGTCTATAAAAGGAATTCCTTAGGTAGGTTGTGGTGTGGACACTTCCTTTGCAGGTCCTTATATCTTTCCTATGCTTTATAGATTGACCCCCCATCACCTTGTTGGAAATTAGTGATTTCCTTTATAATCTTTATTGTCTTAGTCAACTGGAAGTAGTTATCCAATATTGCACGAACAAGCTGATCCCATATTGTGATATTAGCTAGGCTCAGTGAATGATACCAAGCCTTCGCTCTATCTCTAAGTATGAAAGGAAACAATATAATTCTAACTATATCCTACGACATCTGATGGTACCGGAAAGTATCACAGATCTTGAGGAAGTTCACGATATGCACGTTTCAATCATCATTTGTCAATTCGTAAAATTGTACATTCTGCTGAAGCATGTTCAAGAGCTTAATCTCGAATGAGGACGCTTGAAAAGGCGGCCTAACCACTCCTTCGTTCAATGGGTTGAACCTTGGCCTCATAAAGTCTATGAGGGTCCTTTGCTGTCGTCCTTGAGTTGCTTCTTGATTTATGTTTCTCTAAAACTCCTTGGCCATTGATGATTTTCCTAACTCTTCTTTTTCCCCTCGTTGAGTTTTCCTAAGAGTTCGTTCTAATCCTGTGATGTCTAAATCCAACGTCTTCGCTGCACGAATCGAACCTCTTATAACTCTTGTGTTCATACAAGAGCACGAATTCCAAAATAAAACAAAAGAACAAAATCAAAAATTAAAACTAATCTAACACCTAAAACTATAGAATTAAATTGCCTCCCTAAAAACGACACCAAAAACTTGATCGCAAGGTTACATACGCTAAGTTTTAATACTTATAACCTTTGTAATTTCTGCAAGCGCACGGGTCTTCATGTAGTACCTACGGTATTGATCCTATGAGGAAGGAAGTCTAGTCCTAAAATCTAAGGTTGTACCAACTACAATAATTCAAAATAAATAAACTAATGCAGAAAAATAAATCAATCAAACAATTAATTTCAAGAATTAAATTGCAGAAATCTAAACAAGTAACAAATCACACAACCTAATCCAAAAATCAACCTAGAAATTACCAAGTGAGAGAAAGGGGATTTTTAATCTGAGATTAACAAAAATCTAACTGATTTTGCAATTATCGAATTAATGGGTCTAGACGGTCTTAAGGTAGATTACTCTCTCTCGAGTTATAATCCTTAACCTTGATTGATAATACCTAATATAAATTATGATTGACCCAAAACCTAAATTACTTCTAAAATTGTCTAATAACCTACCGGGAACCTATCCTCGATCTCTCGTTACACGATTCTACCAGTTTGATTCAATTATCTACCTATCAAATTACCTAACTCTCGTTAGCCCAATTTGATTATTTTCACTCGGTTCACCCTCTCAGTTTATTACTGAATTATTACGAATAGATATTGAATCACAATTAAATCAATAAAAACATAATCAACCAAAATTTATTAATCTCAAAGACCAAAAACTCGAAGGTGAGTTTAGACACAAATAAACACTCAAGAACATTTAATTTCAATAATCATCCTAATTTTATACATCCATAAAATTGAAATAAAATTGAAATACTGTCAGAACGGATTCGTGGAGGCAGCGACTACGAGAAACCACCTATTTTGGGAAGTACGTCGCATCAAGCTTCGTCTCCGTGACTCTCTTCCTTCGTCTCCTTCTTCAATCTCTCGATAACTCTCTAGGTTTTTTCAGGATGTGGCTAACGTGAATGCTCTCTTCAGACACTCCAAGGCTGCTAGTTTTATCCCTTTATGATATATTTTTACTTTGGACACCCTATATTTAATTCGGGGTTGAAACGGTCCAAAAAATCTTACAAAACTCAAGTTTTTGCTTTAGCCTGACGCAGGTCACAATCGTGGCCCTTCCTGCCATGATCATGGCCAACGCTTAACCCTCTCTGTCACGATCATGACACAAAGTAGACGATCATAGCCTAGATCCAAGCTCTCTATCAGTGGCTTGGCTGCCTTGGCTCATGCCTCTCTATCACGATCATGGCCTGTTCTGCCACGATCGTAGGCTATGTTTTTGGCCCCAAACTCTTTGCAACTTCTCCGTTCTTCACCGTTTACCCTGAAACACTAACAAACACATCAACTTACCTCAAAAATATAACAAGTAAGCTCAAAGACTCATACTAACCCATAAAAACACTTAAACACATAAACTAACACAATTAAACCATAAATACACACTCAATAATCAAATTCACACTAAATGCATAACAAATTACACCCTAAAACACAATGCAAATCACAACTACCAAAACATCCCTGGTGAAGCAAAACCAAAAGTGAAGAATAGATAGGGATGGGTGGGAGCATTAGCAAGAAGAGTGGTTGCAGAAAGATGGTTGAAGATGATGAAGAAAGAAGGAAGAGGAGCATGGTTCAAACAAGCTAGTTTAACCAATCTGCTGTCTACATTCTCTCTCTACATATTTGATGAATTTTACCACCTATATTTGATGTAGTTTACATGATATTTTATACTTTTATCATATATTTGGTACTTAATTTGCGCCAAGTCTGTTTACAGGTGATAATTGTCTTCATGGACTTAAAGGAGAAGAATTTATCCGAAAACGCATCATAAAACATTAAATCAGCAATCTGGAAGGAGAGCAGGGTTGTGTATTTTCGCGATACTAGGTCAATTATGATTATGCATGGTTAGATGCACGTTCGTGCATAACCCGAAAATATAGGTTTTCATACAAATTTGATGTTTTGGAGGCAAATCAAAAGGAGAGACTTTATGAGGCGATTTCCAAATATGGAGAACGTCCAAAAGGGACAATTTTGGTCCAGGAAAGTGGAAAACACAAAGAAATCATCGAAATATCTATCATAATACAAGATCAAGCCTTTATATTGTAAGAACATTTGATATAAATAAATCAAGAATATTTAGAATTATGAACCCATTATTTTCATTTCATTTTTCTTTCAATGTATGTTTGATTTCTTATTCGATAATGTGTAACTAAATGTCAAGTTAGTATTTAGGTTAGATGAACCTTATGTAATACTTTGATATGATTTTATTCTTTTTTTATTGCAGTTGGTTATTTGATATATTGTGATCTGATTGTGTATTATTGATAATATGATTTCATACATAGAGATTGAGAAATCCTAGGTTGAATAGATTTATTGTAATTAAATGGAGTTGATTGTAACCCTAGAGATAGGATGACATAAATCCTCTAGATTATGGTCAAACCTAATACAGTGACTCAAAAATTGCTAACAAAATCCTATAAGATTTAACCTGAGTAATTCAGTTAGAGACCTTTGGATTAGTTATTAGTAGACTCGAGGTCAGCTACTAACATACCATAGGAGTCGCTACGATCTAATTAATCAACAAACAATTACATGATGAAAGATTAATTTGCTAAGGATTTAGGGGGGTTTGAGCCTAGATATTAATTTCTAATAATGATAGTTTTCTAAATGAATTTCACTATCTCTATGTTTATTTTTGTTTCCTATTTCTTTAATTGTTTTAGTTTTTATTTTATTTTATTAAAAATCTAAAATCAATCCTTAGGCTAGGTAATAGGGGAAAGGCAATTACCAGTATTCATAGTCTTCGTGGGATTGACCCATACTTACTAGTACTAATTACAGCTACACCGTGCATTGTGGTTTATTACAATACTGATTATCATGAAATAAGTCAATCAATGCACTTCAAGTCCTTCTTTATCTTTTCAATTTTTCCTATTTTCACTCACTTATAAACACATCAAACAACTCTTAAAACATAATATTAAGATCAAATCCTTGCTCTGAAATAATCAAACAGCATAAAAACAGTAACAAGAACACAATTCTAAGTCAAACATATGATTATTATCTAAGAAAACACTTAAAAACACACTTAAACATCTAGAAAACATATTATATAATGTACACCTATCAACATCCTGACACTTAAATCTTTACTTGTCCCTAAGCAAAACTAAAACTGCAAAACAAACAAAACATAAAAACACAAAATCATGCAACAATGCAATAAAGGTTAATGGCATCAAATCTCATGGAATTAACTTAACCTCAAACATCAACAACTTAAAAAGTGCCAATATATAAACTTATTCCACTCATGTTTAAGTTATTTGATTTGAATAGACATATCAATCAAAACATTGACATCTTATTCATGCACCTATGACACTTGTAAACATGCACTTATTATTATTGATCAATTAAAAAGCAAACTATCACTAAGTAACCCTTAATAAAAATTCTTGCTTTTTTAAAAGATCAGTAGGTTTTATTTTATTGCAATCACCATTTTTTAGATTTTCTTTAACAATCACTAGTCTTTTGACACAAAGACAAACACCTTGTCATGAATGTCTCCTAGTTACTTAATTAGGTTACGTTTTTTCATTTATCTTAGTTAGAGTGTCATTCTAGCCTTTTGATGTGAAGACAAATATTCTATTATGACTGCCTCCAGTTACTCAACTTTATGAACATTTTTTAACCAATAATTACATCTTTAGGGATTATTCTTTATGTCAATAAGCTAAAGGGGCTTACAGATTTGAGACCTTAGACTTTTTTTCCTTGTACTGAGAAGCTAAAATGATATATTTTGGACCTAAGACTTTTAAAACTGTAAAATTTTAATATACATTAAGCATCAAAAGATACTTCTCTTTAACCTAATGATTCTTGACTTATAAGTTTTTCTATAGTGAAGGATCTTAATAGATTTCTCTTAAACCTAAGGCCCTTTGAACTAAACCTAAGGCGTTTTGACCTATAGGTTTTTGCTTTATTTTAATGAGCTAAAGGAACTTCTCATAGATCTAAGACTTGTTGGATTATAGATTTTTCTTTAACTAAGTAGGTAAAGAAAATTATTTTGGAGCTGAGGCCTTGTAACTTGTAAGTTTTTTCTTTATACAAAGGATTGAAAAGAACTTCTCATGGACTTAAGGTATGTTGACCTGTATATTTTTCTTTAGTTAGAGAACTAAAGAGACATCTCTTAAACTTGAGGCTTTTTGAACTATAGGTTTTTAATTATATAAATCAGAGAGCTAATGGGACTTTTCCTAAACTTAAGGCATATTGACCTATAAGTTTTTATTTTTGCTACCTAAAAGTGAAGATGAGAAGTATTTTACTAATAGTTATGCATTGTAAATATGAGTCTAGTGATATGTATTTTAATGGTAGCACTTTCTTATATGAGTTCCATTTCAGATATAAGACACCTTTAAGCAATAAAGCCTTTCAAACATTTAATCCTAATAAGATATTTTATGTACATAACTCTAACTAATTTGAGAATAATTTCCCTTAAGAAATCATTCTCCCTATTAATTCTAATTTTCTTACGACTTTGTCCTCACTTTAGACATTTTGATATCTTGTCTTTGTATGTTTAGTTGTCTAAAATTTTGTTAGTAAGCTTTAATTTTTTAATTCTTGCAAAATCCTTGCACTTTTTAACTAGGTCTTGTTTTAAATAAATTTGATCATCATTCTCCTAAGGTTTACTTTTCTATACCCTTACACTTGGTAATCTCAGTTTATATGCATCAAGGCTTAAACTCAAAAGGCAATATTGAAGGTGTTTCTCTAATAGGTGTTCTTAGTATTGTTTAGTATGGGTATAGTCTATTGTAGATCTCTTTAGTCCAAATTCCTTAACATTCTTGACTTTGGCTTTTGAGATTTATATTATTATTCTTCTTATGAATTCAATTAGCCTATTAACCTATGGGTATGAAACGTATATAAAGCAATGGCCAATTTCAATTATTTATAAAAATCTTTTAAAGCCTTATTATCAAACTAGATCTCATTACTATTATTAATGGTACACCATACCTATTTATGATGTTTTTCCTTGAAAAGTCTTTAATTGCTTTCTTTCTCATATTGGCTAAGGTTCCTTCTTTAATCCGCATCATGAAATAATAAGAGGAATTTAAGTTGTCTTATTACGGTGAAAAATGGTCTTAAAACATCCCTTTTCCACTCGGAGATAGAGATGATGCTTGATACTATGGTATAGTTGGAAATAGGCAAGTATTGCAAGTTTAAGTACCATTAGCACTTATCACATTTCCTCACAAACTCTTGAGCATGTCTCTTAATTGTAGGCTAGAATATCCTTAGATTAAATCTTATGAACCAGGGATGATCCTTCCCAATGGGCTTTATATACCCTTTTGTGAATCCCATTTAAATCATATTATATTTGACCTTTGAGGATGCATCTTAGATATGGTAGGGTAAATGACCTTTTGAACAGCTACCCATTAATGATCAAATATCATAAGACTTAGACTATGAGCTTTTTAAATATTTTTTTTAATCTTATAGCTTTTCCTTATAGAAGTATTTTTTATTTTGTCTTCCATAGTTGTTATTGGCTATGTTTATTTTTTGTAAAAATTTCTTGAGGAACAAAATCTTTTCTTGTTTCTATTTTTAATAAATGATCAACCTTTTGGTTTGATATATGGGTGGTATATCAATGTTTAACTTTATTTTCTCTTCTATTTGTCTAAAAAAAGTTTATACTTTGTCAATTTGTCTTCTTTAACTTATGGGTATCACCAGACTAGTTTACTGTAAGTTATGAGTTTGACCTAATAGTTATTAGCCTGATTTGAATTTCATTAGACAATTTTAGACTAAATAATAGTGTTTCACATTTTTCCACAAGTGTTCAATATTGGTTGTAGTCTCATAGAGTCATTATGATCATCAATATGTGTAGTGAAAGATCTATACACATATTGATGATGCGAACCTAAATGAAGGGCATTGACTTCCTTACTTTAACAAGTAGTGAGTCTGATTTTAAAAATATATACAAGGTTGGGTCAGGCTAGTATATTGTTGGTTCTTTTTGGTAATCTTGGGTCTACTTAAACTCATAAGGCTTTTAAAGTATATTATTGGTCGATTATTGAAAATAAAATTTTCAATATTTAATTTCATTTAATCCTTCCATAGGATTGTAAAATACTCTTCCATTTTAAGAATATGGCTTCCTCTAACCCTTATTTCACAATCATATAATCAATATATGGGTAGAAGATATCTAATAATTATTTGATTCCAACTTCCATGATTCTCCCTGATTATTTGTGAAAGACCAAGTTTATTAACCTTTGTTATGATGTCTTTATATTTTTTTAGATTGAAAGGTATGAAGTTATAGCACCATATGCACTTGTATATAACAAATGATGTTTTTTTTTCTCCTCTTCTACCTTTTTTATATTGATCTGCTTATACTCTAAGTAGGCACATATGAAACTTGAAGTAACATCCACCAATTGATCTTATAATTGACAAAAGATATATATCTCATGCATTTTTTAGATCGGTGAACTTGATGCACATTCTTCATTTCTTGATTACTTTCTTGACCATGAGTCCATGACCACATTAGCAAGCTACTTGAAGTAGTTGAGTTCTTTGATAAAACTTGTGTCTAAGAGTTTTGTTACTTCTTTTTAGTCATATTATCTTCCTATTGTAAAGATTTTTTTCTTTTTATTTTATTAACTTGAAGACTGGATAAACATTCAACTTATTTAAAATTATTTTTCTACTCATGCCAAGTGTAATGGCCTAACATATACCCTAGAAGCATTATAGCATGTCTAGGGTGTATTAAGAATTGAACATAATGAATTAAATACATCTAAGTATAGTAAGAGATATAATGGTACTTAATGTAAAAGACAAAGGCAAATGGATAATTTGTTCGCTTTGACACGTACATACATACTTAAACGTGAAATATGTATGGAATTTTTTTATATTTTTTCTTGGATTTATGAATGTGATGTGAGGGGAATTGATAAAAGAAGCATTACATAAGTAAATGGGATGATTTTGGTTAAATTGGATGTGTTTTTGTGTTGCTTTTGTATGATAAGATCGAAGTTAGTTGATTTGGGATGTGTACCTCACTAAATGGATAGCTTCCACTGAATAGACTTTTGTAATTTGTCCATATCTTGGTCTGTAGACCTCCAAATTGGATAATTTTAATTAGATATTAAACTAGAGATATAGGTATAAAACTTTCATGAAGGAATCGAAATCTGATTTTGCCTTTAAGAGCTTTGAATTCTATTTTGAAGTTGAGTTCTAGCTATTGTCCTTATTTTCCAACATGTAGTTTTTGGGGTATAACTCCCGATATAATTAACAAAATTGCATGAAATTTATTCCATTGGAATATTAATATATAGGGGAATGAAATTAATTGATAAGATCATAGGCAAATGTGGGAATTGAATGAAGAAGAAGGACCAATATGTAATTTTCCTAAAGTTAACTCATGGACTAATAAGATTAAAGCATGTGTATCTAATAGAATTGTAACACACTGTCCAATAGAATTGTAACACGCAGTCTAATAGAATTGTAACACATGGTCCAATAGAATTGTAACATGTGTCTAAGACTAGAAAATCCATGAAAAGGCGTATAGAGACGGAAGATGAACAACACTTTGATGGCTTAGCTTCATATTTTTCTCCTCTCCAATTCACCTTCTTCAGCCCATCATTTGTCACTTGGTGATTCAAGCAAAGCCAAAGAGGAAGTGAAGGAAACGCATTAGAAGAACTACTTTTCCAATTTTAAGGTTTAGGACTTCACTTAGTTGATTTATGTATTTGCATATGTTTGAATGGATATAAAGATTCATTTGGATGTGGAATGGTTGCTAGGATGTTTCTTTGGTGCTATTTTGGTGTTAATTTGCATAGGATTGGTTGATATGACAAGAGAGTATTAAGTAGTGGAATTCTGTCCAGGGTTTATTTGAATTAGTCACATTATTTGAGTCATAACTCATACTACATCCCTCTAAATTGTGTGATTTTATATGCATAAGAAACCTAAGACATAGAAATAAAAATCTCTAGAGGAGACTCTAACTTAATTATGGCTTTATGATGTTGGAAATTGGGATAGAAATGGTGACCTGATGCTGCCCCTGTTTTGGAACTGTGTGTGATATTTAGTCTATAACTCATGTGTTAGAAGTTTGAATGGCTTGATATTTAGTGTTTTGGAAACTAAAGACACAGAAGGACAAATGTTTAGAATACCTCAAAACCCAGCTATGAAATTTTCTATATGCATATCAAGGAACAGTTAGAGTTCATCATGTGATTTGCTTCTAGACTTTGCTTATTTTTTTAAAATAAAATTTGTATTTTGCAACAATTAAATTCAAATAAGTTATTTGCTATATTAATTTTGTAGATTTAAATTTTATTAACAAATAAAATGTGTAACTCTATTGATTATTTCAATTCTTATAACCTTACTTAAACATAAACCTAATTAGTTTGTGAGGAAAGCTCTAACTTGAATAAATATAACAAGCTCATAAAGAAGTGGGTTTCTTGAGATTATTTAGATACTTCAATGTTAAATAATTGATTGTAAAGCAATTTGCATCATCAGACCATGACAGGATAACAATTAGTTTGGCTATTAAGACCCCTTTCTTCACTTAAATTATCTGCCTAATTTCCTTTGCAATTTGTATTAAGGAAATATGGGTAGAAAGGAACCGAAGAAGGTTCCAAGACATCCGTAGAAGTCAACAATAGGTACTAGAGTGTGTCTATGCTAAAATTAGAGAGCAATTAATTTCCTCGAGCTCTATTATGTAATGTTCATCTTAACTAGCTAGCTTGTGGAGAATATAGAGAATTTTTGTACATCAACAGTAATAAGGAAGATCGAAGCAAACTATTAGAAGAAATGAAAAGTCTTAGATGTGAGACTTACCTCATGGGGACAGAGGATGAAGTGATTTTGGTATGGGGATCTAGCTGTGAACCCATTTGCTTAATACACTTAGTTGATGTTCTATAAAAGGAGAGACATGAGAAAAGCCTCATCATTTTGCATCAAATAGAGAAAATCAAAGAGTTTCTCTATTATGAAACATGAAATATAAAGAATAGAAACTTGTTTATGAAGGATTGATCTTACCCCTTTATCTCAATTCCTGATTTGTAATCCTCCTTCACGACTCACCCATTTGTGTCCCTCAACATGGTAGGAGTGTTTATAACCGTCCAAACTTTGGTTGCCTATCTTCTTATTATTATTAATCAATTTTAATTTAAAAAACTACATGAATTTCAATCAAAATCAAAATAAAAGGAGCCTAATACTATAATTTCCTTCCTTGATAACCGCACCTAAAGGAACTCCAGTTTTAAATCTTTAATTCCAATGCTATACATTTAGTAATAATATCAATATAAGAAATATAGTTAAAGATATTCTTCTGAAGGAATAACAAAAAACGAATCATCAAAAATATTTTTGCTATTGTCGTAAGATATGGTACTTTATTTAATTAAAAAAAGCTGTTAGGATAGAATCCTAGTAGAATATCATTAATGGAGTTATCCTCAATTCAATACCCATATATGTAGGTAGTTTACTTATGTGTCAAAATTCTAACATATAACTTAGTATCCACAGTTTGATGAATGAAATTTTAGCATCAATGTCTTATTATTGAGAATGTAATATGTAATTGCCAAATGGAAGAGAACCTTACGAACTACAATTAAATAAAACGTATTTTATTATAGTCTTTTCACACTTTTTAAAAATTAAAAAATTATTAAAGAATTTTGATGAAAAAATTATTACGAGTGCCAAAAATAGTTAGAAAATTTTCTTTTACAATCATTAACAGTAGCTAATTGACGTCTGTATCAAAAAGGACATAACCTGCACCTTCAATTCTAAAAATTTCCTTGACAACTATGTTAGAACATTAAATCAGTTCCATATTAATTGTTATACCAAACTCTAGCTCTCTTTGATTGTGCACTCAAGTTACCTTCCATTTAGCCTTGTATAATATTCCATCTTCAAATTAAACCTCTTCAATTGAATCTGAAGTTTATTCATAATAATTTCCCTAATCTAAGCCAAATTGTTATGTCACAACACATAATGTTAGTAGATCCTACCAGATGCTGAAATTATATAATTTAATTAGGTATGCTGAAAGTATATAATTTAATTACATATAATAGAATAATTAAAATATTATGAAAGAAATATAGGAATCACAAAAGGTCTGTAGCTATTAAACAAGTACAAGTTGAATTATTTCCAGGCTAAAAGTCTAAATTGGGGCTTAATCTTTTTGAGTTTGATCATTTTGGAACATTAACTTCAAACCAGCTCATTTGAGGGCTATAATTTTACAAGTCTACTCAATTAAAGACTTTTTTGGGATGGAAATTAGGGTGTGTTTATATGCACTGTTACATTAAACAAAATGGCACCATTACCCTTAAAAAAATTCCACGTATAAAAGAGTAAAAGGTTTTAAGTTTTAACCTAAAATTTTGTGAATTTTCGTTAATTATGTAAATTTTGTAAAGTAAAAATAGAGAAACGAAAAGTTTATAGAAAATCCTAAATCCCATCATCACTCCCCTTTCTAACGCATCTTCACTGTCAACCATTCTGCTCGAGTCTTCGTGCAAGGGTTGTCTTGCTTGGTTCATGCATCTTTACTAAGGCTTGCCCTCGCCAGATTCGCGCTTTATCGTTCTTTGAAAGGGTTATGTTAGTTGGTTGACAAATCTTCACCATCCTCTGATCCACGCTCCACTCTTCATTGAAGGGGTTGGCTTGCTTGGTTCATGCATCATCTCTTGAAACTAAGGTAAGTCCTATAATTAAAGTATTAGCTATTAGACTTAAGAGTGGTAAACATTTGATTCAACAAGGGCTAAGGTTATAGTAGTGGTTGGAGTGTTAAAAAAAAGTCTAAGGTTAGCTATTCTGAGGAACATAGTATGAATGAGATGGGCAGAAGCAAACTGGTATTAGTTTTCATCTTTTACCGAAGGTGGTCAATCACAGAATGGGTAGCTGCTAAATGGGTAGCTGTTAAATGGGTAGATGAAATGGTAAATGATGCTACTAGGAGGAAAAGGAAATAGCCTGTTTATGATGAAAATACAGCTGAGTCCTTACATTGAATTAAGGATTATTTTTCTTAATCATTTGTAATTTAAGCATGCAGTGAGTTTTTTGTCCATTAAAATAAAGAGAGCTGTCGTATTTACCAAAAATAAGCTCAACTTTGAAGAACTGCCTTTGGTATATAGATGAACCATTTGATAGGAATTTGCAGTCATTTCAAGTTAGGAAATTCAAGAACAATCATGACTGTAATAGGGTATATACAAATCCTAGGATGAACACTAGCATCTTAGCTGACTTGTTAAAGGATAAGTGTAAAAGGGAGCTATTTATGAAGAATGATAATATAAAATTTTACGTTAAGGATTGTTTAGGTGTTAAAGTGTCCATGAGTATAGTGAGAAGAGCAATGAAAAATATAGTAGACAGTGTTGTTGTCAACATTAAGGAGAAGTTTAGGAAACTTTGGTCTTATGTTGAAGTGACTAGGCAGAACAACCCAGGAAGCAATGTTACATTGATAGTGTCTTGACCAATTCCAACATCTCCACCTATATTTCAAAGAATGTACATATGATTTGAAGCTATTAAATATGGGTTTAGGCATGGACACAGGCATTTTCTTGGCCTAGATAGATGTTGGCTGAAAACCAAAACTAAGGGTGAAGTTCTATGTGCTGTGGGAAGAGATGGAAACAACCAAATGTTTCCTGCTACTTGGGCAATGGTTGAAGTTGAGTCGACAATCACATGGAAGTAGTTCATTGAAAGGCTGAAAGAAGATTTACCTCACTTGGGCTCTAGAACTGGTTGAACTATAATGACTGACCAACAAAAGGTAAAAGATTTACATCAATCTTGTTTTTACTTTCTTTGAGAGTGTAACTATTATAATATATGTAGAGTGACATTGGTTGCGCGTCATAACACTACCAAAATAACTAGACTAACTTATAGATAGTGATAAGTCTAGGTCGATCCCAAAAGGATTAATATCAAACACTTTCCTAAATTATCTGTTTAAGTAAATGGGGGGATTTTCAATTTGAAACAAACTAAAAACAAAATAAAATTGAATCTATGAAAATAAATCAAACTAAACTGTAACAAAAAAATAAAGTCAATGAATAAATTAAACACGATTCATTGGTTTCATCTTAGCCTAAGCACAATTTCACGAATGTTGTTGAGTTATCTTCTTTACTCCTTTTTTTAGACTATTGATTGTGAATTATTAACAAGCTCTATTAATCCCAGTTTTTCCTTAAATTTTAGTTAATTATTAAGCACTCGTTAATTAGCCCTAACTATCAGAAAACCTAGAACAAGCTCTCTAAGTTTATCCAGACAATAGCATTACAATCAAGAAAAACAGATCAATTTAAGCAATAATCACGCAAGCACGGACTATTTAGCTTAATATACGTTATTTCTAACAATTCAGTACCATTAGTTGCTACAAATAATTTTCCATAAGATTATTACGTATCACATTCAAGATCTAGCAATAGGTAGTCATAAAAATGATTTAATAGACATTAAAACTATAATTATCCAAATACCCAATCAATTCATTCAAAATAACGTAACAATCTAAAAAGAGAGTAGATAATGATACACAACACTATACGCTTAATATGCTCCTTGGCCTCGATTCCACCTCCGAATCGGGGTCAGGTGATTTAGCCTTTCATTTCCATCTTCAAGCTCCAACAATCAACTTTAATAGCGTCCATATGTGTAAAAAGATTGAACAAAGAATGACCACCGAAGTCCCTTTCATAAGCCTTTCTATTTTCTCTATAGCCACCCTTCTTTTATTTCTATAGCCTTTCCCTTGTCACTGTAGCTTGATGGGAAAAATTAATGTTGAGAGTTTAAACTCCCTGTTCATATATCTCCTCTCTAACGCAAGATTTTCTTCTTCTTCTTTGTTTCACACAACTCTCCCACGCTACTTCCAGCTTTCACGACACCTCTCTTCTCTTTTATATTTTCACTCTACTGTTCCTTCCCCTCATTATTCACTGATAGGACAAATTAATATGAAAAACATGCTACTGTTCATGTATCCATCTTCATAAACTGCAAGCTTTCTCCTCTCTTCTTTACGCAACTCTCATGCAGCTCAGTTGCTTTTATGCTGTGTTTTGAGTTGCTAGTTTCCTCTTAAGGCGCTGCCATTTCTATCTTAGTTGCCATGTTATTTCTTCATCTATTACTGTGATAGAATATTTTGGTTAAAAATAGGATTGAAATCACATGGAAATATATAGGAAAATATAAGATAATTCAATCCTATCAAATACCCCCACACATGAACTATTGTTTGTCCTCAAGCAATTTAAACACAACCAAAATATTCTATCAGTTCATTTTCAAAGAAAATCAAGTATATGCAATCCTTCAGACATCAGCAACTCAAGCATGAAGCTATTACATATATAAAAAATTTTTTCAAAGGTGAGCATAAAATTAAGATGAACTTTTCTCACGATGTTCACTCATATCACTCAAGTATGTGATGGGTTGGTGTTTCACTCAGAACTCCCTCTAAGAGACTACACTACCATAGGCTTGCAAATACACCCATTTTCCTCTATATAGAATACATGCTATCATAGATAAAAAGGGCTTTTACTTGGGTTGTAATGGGATTTGGGTTAAGGTAAGGTAAAAAGGTCAAAGGGTTACTCACTAGCATTCACAAAGTACTAAGTCAAAGAGACAACCAACTACAAATTCTGAGATAAACATATGAATACAATGGACAACAACTACTCATCACTAACTAATGTTATTATGTTTTATTCCTTTTCTTTTTCTTTTTCTTTTTTTCTTCTTTTTTTCTTTTTATTATCTTTTTATTTTTTTACTTTTTTTACTTTAAAAAAACTAAAAACAATAGAAAACAATAGTAGCATATATCAAGAAAACATAAGTAGAAGTACCTCTAAAAATATCTCAGAATACAATACAAAACAAAAGTCCCTAAATTATAGACATTAAATGTTTACTTAGTACTTCATTAAACTTGTGGCAAGGTAAGGCTAGTGGGTTTTTGGGTTTCAATGTAAGGTGATTAATATAGAAACAAACCAGGTTAAAGGCTCAAAGGGGTTTGCAAGGGAAAAATGAATTGGATTATTTAAGCTAAGGGTTCAAAACAAAGAAGGCCTTAATCATTTCTATAAACCATCCAACTAGTAGTTTCAAACCGGTTTAATGCAAGTTATGAAGGTAATCTTCCTAGGGGAGCCTCACACACAATAAAGAAACAGAATGACTATGAAATGCAGTCATATAGGCTCAAAACCTCACGTGTGCTTATATGAAAATTCATCAAAATTTTATACATTACTTAATCACTCAAGTATCAAATTATTGACTAAGTTTATGCAACCAACTACTTCATTCAATCCACATCATTCACCTTCCTCTCAAGTTGCCTAATCCAAATTCACGCATACAATTCAATTCTCAGTCCAATTACTATGACATAATTTCATGATTCAGTATTCACCATTCATCATAATTCAAGTGCAACAAAATTTTAAAACTAGCCCCACCTCCACACTTAAATGGGACATTGTCCTCAATGTCTTAAAACCAATAAAAACACAAAAGGAATGGAAACAAGAATACTCCCCTTGAGAGGCCATGTGAATCCTAAAAGTAAAGAAATGGTAGCTTCCCTCTTAAAGAATAGCAACCCATCTTCCACCTACAACCAAAACATACAAAAAGCAAATAAACACTTAAAGCGAACCAACCAAAAAATATGTACAAAAGAAAAAAAACACAAATGAAAACAAAAGGATACGGATGGAGTGCCTCCCATCAAGCGCTTTTGTTTATTGTTGTTGGCTCGACTCTTTGTTGCTCATTCTTTATAGCGAGGGTTCTCTAACCCTATCACTTCCACGTCCTCCACTTGGAATCCCTCATAGAATGGTTTCAGTTGATGACCATTGACTTTGAATTTCTTGTTTGTCTCTAAGCTTTCAATTTCAACTGCACCACATGAAAAGACATTAGTAACAACAAAAGGGCCAATCCAACGAGAATGCAATTTACTTGGAAAAAGCTTAAGTCGTGAATGGTGTAGAAGAAATTTTTGTCCAACCACAAAATTCTTCCTAACAATCATCTTGTCATGAAATCTTTTCGTCTTTTCCTTGTAAATTTCTACATTCTCATAAGACTCAAGCCTATGCTCTTCCAATTCTTGCAGTTGCAGTTTCCTCTTATCACCTACTTCATCCACCTTCACATTGCATTTCTTAATAGCCCAAAAGGATTTGTGCTTAATTTCCACTGGTAGATAATATGGCTTTCCGTATATTAGTCTATATGAAGACATGCCAATTGATGTCTTGTATGTAGTCCTATATGTCCAAAGAGCATCATCAAGTTGCTGACTCCAACCTTTATAATTCAGACTTACCATTTTCTCAAGGATGGACTTAATTTCTTTGTTTGAAACTTATGCTTGTCCGTTTGTCAATGGATGATAGGTTGTCGACACCTTATGTGTGACATGGTACTTCTTTAAAAGACTTCCCACTAATCAATTGTAAAAACAAGTACCCTGTCACTAATCAATGCTCACGATATTCTAAATTAAGCAAAAATGTTAGACTTAATAAATTCTACAACAAACTTAAAATCGTTAGTCCTGGTGGCTTTAGCTTCCACCCATTTAGAAACATAATCCACAACCAACAAAATATAAACAAAACCAAAAGAAGAGGGAAATGGTCCGATAAAGTCGATGACCCATATATTAAAAATTTCACATGCAATTATCAGAGATAAAGGCATTTGATCTTTATGGATAGATTACCCTATTTCTGGCACTGCCCATATGCTTTACAGAACATATATGAGTCTATAAAAATATTTGGCCAATAGAAACACATTCAAGAATTTTCCTAGCAGTTCTATTAAGCCCAAAATTACCACCACAAGCATATGAATGGCAAAACTTTAGAATTGATTCACACTCATATTCAAGTACACATCTCCTAATCACTTGATCATAATAACATTTCCACAATTAAGGATCATCCCAAATATAATATTTCTACTCACTTTTTATCCTATTTCATTTAGCCTTACTCAAATTAGTAGGGATCTCATGGTTCACTCGATAGTTCACAATATTAGCACACCATGGAGTCTTACCTTGAAGCATTAGTAATTGCTCATCCGGAAATAGTTCTTGCAATGGTATTGGATCCTCTTCCTTCACAACTCGACTCAAGTGATCTGCAACTGAATTCTCTAATCCTTTCTTGTCTTTGATCTCCAAATCGAACTCTTGGAGTAGGAGAATCCTTCTAGTCAGCCTTGTCTTCGCTTCTTTCTTCAACAAAAGGTACCTTAATGCTACATGATTAAAATACACAATCACTTTAGAACCAAGCAAATAAGGTCTAAATTTATCTAAAGCAAACACAACAGCTAAAATCTCTTTTTCAATGGTGGAATAGTTACATTATGCTGGACTAAGTGTTCGGGAAGCGTAGTAGATTGCATGAGTCTTCTTTCCATATCTTTGACCAAGGATAGCACCTAAAACAAAATTGCTGGCATAACACATAATCTCAAATGGTTGACTCCAGTCAGATGGTTGAATGATTGGTGTTGAAGTCAGAAGTTCTTTCAACTTGTCAAATGCTTCCTTGCATCCCTCATCAAACTCAAATGTACATCTTTTTATAATAAATGACAGAGTTTTGTTGAGATCTTACTGAAGTCCTTGATAAACCTATGATAAAAACCTGCATGGCTAAGAAAAGAACGAATCTCTCCCATATTTTTAGGGTAAGGCAAATTTCACACAATTTCTATCTTAGCCTTATCAACCTCAATTCCCTTAGATGAGATTACATATCCCAACACTAATCCTTGTTCAACCATGAAATGAAATTTTTCAGAATTGAGAACAAGATTATTTTCGATGCATTGTTCAAGTACACAACTCAAATTATCCAACCATGCATAAAATGAATCTCCATAGACTATTAAATCATCCGTAAGACCTCAATAATATGTTCAACATATTTAGAAAAAATACTTACCATACATCTTTGAAAGGTGTCCGGAGCATTGCATAGCTTAAATGACATCCTTCTGTAAGCAAATGTTGTAAGCAAATGTACTAAACAACATCCGAAGCTATCACAATCCTGTTATATCCTAAATACCCATCCAGAAAACAATAATGAGATCGTCCTGCAAGTCTTTCAAGCATCTAATCAATGAATGGGAGTGGGAAGTGATCCGTGCATATAACAGCATTTAACTTCCTATAATCGATGCATACTTGCCATCCATTATGAATTCTTGTAGGCACAAATTCATTATTATCATTCTTTACCACAGTAATCCCAGTTTTCTTTGGTACTACTTAGACCGGACTCACCCATTTACTATATGAAATTGGATAGATTATACCAACATCAAGCAACTTTAAGATCTCCATCTTTACCACTTCCATCATCAGAGGATTCAATCTTCCTTGTGACTCTCTTGATGGTTTGGATCCTTCTTCCAACAAGATTCGATGCATACATGTCGAAGGGCTAATACCCTTAATGTCGGCTATGGACCCTATAGCTATGATGTGGTCTTTGAGCACTCAAATGAACTTTTCCTCTTGAAGCTTGGTTAAGTTCTTTGCTATGATTACTAGAAGTGATTCTCCTTCTTCCAAGAACACATATTTTAAGTGCTCCGGTAATTGCTTCAATTCAATTACTGGTGCCTATATCACAGAAAGTAAAGATTTTGTATTAGATATTAGCAATTCAATATTTTGAAATACATACCTCTTTGGATTGTTTGCAGTGATTGCAGTGTTAGCACAATTTCCTCCATTTTTTCTATAATGAGCAAGTTAGAATTTTGCAAAATGTTTTCTACTAAACTCATGCAAAGAATAACTTTTAACTTATCCTTACCACCCATATCAAAAATTTCTTGGGACAAAGAGTCAATGACATCAATAGATAACACAGAATGAACATCACTAGGGTACCTCATAGCCTCAAAAATATTAAAACGAGCAATTTTACCATCAAATTCCATAGTCAATGTCCCTGTATTTACGTCAATCTTTGTCTTTGATGTCTTAACAAATGGGCGACCCAAAAGGATAGGTGTAGAGTTAGCCAAAGGTTCTCCCTCTATGTTCAAAGCATAAAAGTTAGCTAGGAAAACCAATTCATTGACCTGCACTAAAACATCCTCTACAACCCCTTCTGGATAAGCATTAGATATATCAGCCAACTAAATTATAACACGAGTTTCCTTCAATAATCCCAAACTCAACGAAGTATAAATATAATATGGCATAACATTAATTGAAGCTCCAAGATCTAACATTGCCCTTTCAAATCTAGTATCACCAATTTTGCAAGGTATTATAAATGAACCAGGGTCTTTACATTTTAGGGGAAGCTTTCTCTGAATGATCGCAGACACGTTCTCCCCCACACTTACTTTCTCATCTCCCCTCAATTTCCTCTTAGAAGTGCATAACTCCTTGAGAAATTTGGCGTATCGAGGAACTTGCTTAATGACATCAATTAGAGGTATGTTTGCCTCCACCTTTTTAAACATCTTCAAAATTTCCTTATCTTACACCTCTTTCTTTGATTTAGCAAACCTGCTAGGAAAAGGAGGCAAAGTTTTAGTAAAACTTTTAATCACATGAGATTGACAATTTACCTTAGTTCTCTTTTTAGCTTCTTTCTAAGGCAATTCAAGTATCTTTTCGGATTCTGCATTAATGCCAATAACAGGATTCTTATGTGGTTCCTCCATTTCTTTACCACTCCTCAAGGTGATAGCACTTGCATTCTCGTTTGGGTTCACAACTGTTTGTGCAAGAAGCTTAACCAAATTTTGGTTCTCCAATCGGCTCACCATAGTAGCTATACGACTCAATTGATTTTCCAGATTTTGAATGCTAACATTCGTCTTTTGTTAGAATGGTATACTATTCTAAGCCAAAGTTTTCATCATTTATTCCAATGAAGGTCCAGAGCTTAATGGTTAAGCTTGTATTTGATAGGATTGTTGATATGACCCTTGTTGTTGTCCTTACTGCCCATAGGTGTTGAATGGAGGATTCTTCCATCCTAAGTTTTGTGTATAAGGGTAGCTAGGATTCCTTTGTGGTTGGCCCGGGAATTTCCCAAAAGCATTCACTTGTTCTATGGATATCTCTTGCAAAGTTGGACACATATCAGTGGGATGTCCTATTGTACAAATTCCACATCCTTTGACTTGTTGAGCATTATTTACAGCCATTTACCTTACTAAAGATGTCAACCCAGCTATCTTTTGCTCCAATGTAGCAGTACTAGCTTCACTAACCTTTAATGGTCTGGGTTCCTCTTGAATACCGAATTTTTGAGAGTTAACGGCCATGTTGGAAATCAGGTTCCTGGCTTCAATGGATGTCTTGTCTACCAGTGCACCTCCGCTTGCTGTATCTATCATACTTCTCTTTTGTGGCAGAAGCCCCTCATAGAAATACTGGATCAAGAGTTGCTCACTGATTTGATGATACGGGCAACTAAAACATAATCTCTTGAAACACTCCCAGTACTCATATAATGTCTCCCCATGGTGCTATTGAATTGCACAGATTTCCTTTCGAATGTTTGTAGCTCAAGAAGCATGAAAGTATTTCTCCAGAAAAAGTCTTTGCATCTTATTCCAAGTGATAATCGACCCCAAGGGCAAGTAATAAAGCCAATCCTTGGCAGTGTCCCCCAATGAGAATGGGAATGCTCTCAACTTAATATGCTCTTCTTATATTCCAACTGGCTTTATGCTAGAACAGACTACATGGAACTCCTTGAGATGCTTGTGAGGATCTTCAACTGATATACCACGAAAAGTAGGCAAAAGGTGAATTAGACCAGATTTAAGCTCAAAAGCAACATCAATAGCAAGAAAATCAATACACAAGGGTTGATGGTTAAAATCAGAAGCAGTTAACTACTTAAGAGTGCGATCATTGTTTTGACCTACCATGTTAGAATCAATTTTAGAAATTGAATCAACAGAAGAATTAGAAAGTAAATCTAAAACTATTTGAATTCCTGATGATGAATCAAGTTTCCTATCAGATGATGATGGATCCTCAGAACTTTCTGCAACTTGTCTTCTCGCTCTGCATAACGTTCTTTCTAGTTCTTGATCAAATTTCAATTTACCAGTATGAGAAGATCGTGTCATGCACTGAAACTAACAAACAGGAAAAGAAATTAATCAAAATTCAAAATCAAAATAAAGAAAACAAAACAAAACAAATAAATTCATAAAAGCAAAGAATAATAATCCTTGGCAATGACGCCAAAATTGGTTGTGTGTCGTAACGCTACTAAAATAACTAGACTAAACTATAAATAGCAATCAGTCTAGGTCGATCCCACAAGGATTAATATTAAATACATTCCTAATTTATTTGTTTAAGTAAATGGGGGGATTTTCAATTTAAAACAAACAAAAAACAAAATAAAATTGAATATATAAAAATAAATCAAATTAAACTGTAACAAAACGATAAAGTCGATGAATAAATTGAACACCGATTCATTGGTTTCATCTCAGCCTAAGCACAATTTCATGAATGTTGTTAAGTTATCATCTTTACTCCTCCTTTTAGACTATTGATAGTGAATTAATAACAAGCTCTATTAATCTCGATTTTTCCTTAAATTTTAGTTAATTACGAAGCTCTCATTAATTAATCATAACTGTCGAGAAACCTAGAACAAGCTCTCTAATTTTATCCAGACAGCAACATTACAATCAAGAAAACATATTAATTTAATCAATAATCACGCAATCATGGAATATTTAACTTAAACTATGTTAGTTCTAACGATTCAGTACTGTTAGTTGCTACAAATAATCTTCCACATGACTATTACATATCACATCCAAGATCTAGCAATGGGTAGTTAGAAAAATGATTCAATAGAGCATTAAAACCATAATTATCCAAATAACCAATCAATTCATTCAAAATAACCTAACAATCTAAAAAGTAAGCTTAATGTGCTCCTTGGCCTCGATTCCACCTCCGAATTGGTGTAAGGTGATTTAGACTTTCATTTCCATCTTTAAGCTCCAACAATAAACTTTAATAGCCTTTATTAATGTAAAAAGATTGACTAAAGAATGACCACTGATGTCCCTTTCACAAGCCTTTCTATTTTCTTCATAGCCAAACTTCATTTGTTTCTATAGCCACTCCCTTGTCATTGTAGCTTAATGGGACAAATTAATGATGAGAGTTTAAACTCCTTATTCACGTATCTCCTCTTTGTCGCAAGCTTTTGTTCTTCTTCTTTGTTTCATGCAACTCTCCCACGTTACTTCCAGTTCCACAAAGTTTCAGCTCTTCTTCTCTTTCACGACACCTCTCTTCTCTCTTTTATTTTCACTCTACTATTCATTCCTCTCACCATTCATTGTTGGGACAAATTAATATGAGAAACATGCTACTGTTCAAGTATCCATCCTCGTAAAGTGCAAGCTTTCTCCTCTCTTCTTTACGCAACTCTCATGTAGCTTAGTTGCTCCCTTATATTTCTTATCTCTCTTTCAGCCCCTAGCTAAGTTGAAACTACAATGAAGCAACTCCTTTCACGTTTTCTTCACTCTAGCTTTGGTTCTCTCCTCTATAGCTGACACTCTCACATGCCGAAAGACCACTCTCTTCTTTTCTTCTTTTTCTTCCCTGTCCCTTCAGCTAGGTTTCCTAAAAAATAATCAAGTGGACAGGTGTAGCATGATGCTACCTTCCAGCTGTCCCTATGTCCTTCTATTCAAGCATATTTTATCTGTTTTTATTTCACACTTCAACACTCCCCATAGATCTACATTTTACTTCATGTTGTATGTGTTTTGAACTTTTATTTCTTCATGTGTTTTCACACACGTTGATGCTTTTGAACGTTGCTTGGAAAGATGTCATTGCTTATCCCTCCTCATTTGGTGTTGCGTTTTAAATGGACTGGTAGTGTTTTGGTCCTCCTTGCTTCCACCTACTACATGTCGTTTTGCTCCTATTTGCTCTTTTCTTCTACGCTGCCTTTTGGGCTGCTAGTTTCCTCTTTAGGCGCTGCCATTTCTATCTTGGTTGCTACGTTGCTTCTTCATCTATTACTATGATAGAATATTTTGGTTGAAAATAGGATTTAAATCACATGGAAATATATAAGAAAATATAAAATAATTCAATCCTATCAGCCATCCATATGCCTATTCAAATGGTTATGTTTTCCATTATAGGGACTTGATAGAGCCATTGCCAATTTGCATCCAGATGCTGAGCACAGGCTTTGTGCTAGACATGTTTATGTCAATTGGCATGGAAGAGGACATAATGGGGAAGAGATGAAGGAGCACTTTTGGAAAATTGCAAAATCCTTCATAGTAAGGGAATATAAAGAAAATTTGGATAAGCTTAGATCCAAGAACCAAAGGGCAGCAGAAGATATTGAGAGTTATGCACCAGTTCAGCAATGGTTCCGGGCTTTCCAGAGGGAAGATTCAATGATTGAGTTAGTTGACAATAACTTATGTGAGGCCTTCAATAAGATTCTGGTTGATGCAAGGAAAATGTCAATTTTTTGGTTATTTGAGCATCTTAAAAAAGAATTGATGAAAAGAATTGTGAGAAAAAGGAAAGTGGCTACCAAGTGGAAGGGTAATTTAGGGTTGAGAATATGGGAAGCAATTGAGAAGAGTGCCATGATTGCTTAATATTGTTCAATGCATCATAATGGAGAAGGAGGATGTGAGATTGATCATGGACAGAACAGATATGTGGTGAGGCTTCATAACAAAATATGTTCATGTAGGAGATATACCCTATCTGACATTCCTTATGCACATGCCATATGTGCTATTAGAGATAGTAAGGTTAATATTGAAGAGTACACTTCTAGTTGGTTATAGAAGACTGAAATGTGAAAGCATATAAGAAGGCAATTCAGTCGATGCCTGGTATGAAGGACTGACCTATTAGCAATGAAGAAACTATTAGGCCACCGAAATTCAAACAAGGGCCTGGTAGGCCCAAAATAGCTAGGAAAAAAGGCATTGATGAGCCTCAAAAGAATACAAAAGTAAACAAAAAGCAAATTGTTGACCACATTTCTAGGAGGGGCATGATCATTACATATAGCCACTGCCATACAAAAGGACACAACAAAAGAGGCTATCTTTGGAAAGGTCAAGAGTTCATTTCTAAGCTGTTTGGTCTTTTACGGTACAGCTAAGATTCTTTTCTTTTCCATAATAGTGGTAATCTTCTAGGTTTTTTTATTCTGTTATCACTGTTATGAATGGCAAGCTCCAACCCAGTTTCAAATTCCAAACCCAGTCCAATCAATTGATTTCCATATGAAGCAACACACAAGGAACTCACCAGCAACCCCCAAAAATATATCCACAGTTAAAACCAACATTAACAACCTAGTAAGTGCCTCTAAATCTGCATCCAACACTAAAAGGGGAAAGAAAGGTAAAAGAAGAGCAAAAGCATTTGCTTCTACCTCTGCCTCTGCCTCTGCTATTATGTCTGTATCTGCTGGTGCCATAACTACTTCAAGTACTGCGAACACCTCAAGTACTACTCATGTAAGTGGAAGTGCAAATGCAACAGCCTCAGTTGTTCTCCCAATATCTGGAGGTGCTTTACAAACAACAATAAATATCTGTACATCTTTAAAGGCAATTGCCAAGAACCAAACCAAAGGGAGAAGAGGGCCTGTTTATGATGTTACAGATGATGGAAGCTGCTGGAACCCCTCCCCGGGCGGGTCACGGGCCCGACGTCCTACGTGACATCTGGGCGCGTGTCCCAAGAGGGAGGAATTCCCCACCAGGTCAACTTAAAACAAATAACTCATTTAACTTACCTCCGAACAAAATTTAGAGGTAAATCATAAGAAAATTCAATAAGTGT
>JAOQMS010106449.1:0-17818 GCA_027563885.1 Erythroxylum longipes | reverse complement strand
TTTCCCATACATCTCTATATATATGTATATTACTTATAAAAGAATCTCGGTACCTTATGACTAGATATATAATGCTCTTAAAAACCAAACTCTTTTGTTTTATTAGTAATAAATATTTTCATTACAAAAGTAATTGGAAGAAAATTGAGTTATAAGTAAATACACTTGCTTTCTAGGGCACTATATTTACATAACTCCAACAATCTCCCACTTACCCTAAAGCAAGTTTGACAGATCCCTTATTCCAATCCCTGCTAGGTGACCCTCAAAACTCTTTTGAGACAGTGTCTTTGTAAATGGATCAGCAAGGTTTTGCTCCGTGGGAATCTTTACCACATTCACCTCACCACGTTGTATTATCTCCCTTATGAGATGATACTTTCTCTCAATGTATTTGGTAGCTTTATGGTTCCGAGGTTCTTTACAATTAGCCACAACCCCACTATTATCACAATAAAGTGTAATGACTTTTTTCTGCCTTTGGAACTACCTCCAAATTATTTAGGAAATTGCAGAGCCAGACTGCTTCCTTTGCTACTTCATAAGCAGCAACATACTCAGCCTCTATAGTCGAATCAGCAACACAAGATTACTTGATACTCCTCCAGACTATGGCTCCACCTCTTAAAACAAATATAGAGCCAGAAGTTGATTTCCTTGAATCAACATCTTATTGGAAATCAGAATCTGTATATCCTGTCGAAATAAGATTACTTCCAAAGTAAGCAAGCATTAAGTTCTTTGTCCTATGAAGATACCTCAGTATACACTTAGCCATAGTCTAATGCTCCATTCCTGGATTGGACTAAAGTCTGCTTACCAGTCCCACTATGTAACAGATATCTAGTCTAATACAAAGCATTGCATACATTAAACTTCTAACTGTCGAAGCATATGGAATGTTACGTATGCGTTCAACCTCCTCTTGAGTTGTAGGTGCTTGTTCCTTTGAAAGTTTGATTCCATGTTTAGTAGGTGTGAAACCCCTCTTGGAATCTTGCATGGAAAACTTATTGAGCATGTTCTCAATGTAATTTAGTTGAGATAAGGCTATCAGTTTGTTCTTACAATCCTTTATAAGTTTGATCCCTAGAACATAGGTAGCCTCTCCTAAATCCTTCATTGAAAACTGTTCGTTTAGCCATCCCTTAACCATAGATAACATTCCCACATCATTCCCAATAAGTAGAATATCATCAACATACAGGGTTAGGAAAGTAACCTTGCCTTCTTGTGTTCTTTTATAAACACAAGGCTTTTCTAGGTTTTGTATGAATCCATAGGTTTTGATAGACTTATCAAACCTAATGTTCCAAGACCTAGATGCTTGCTTAAGTCCATAAATGGACCTTTGCAACTTGCATACCTTATGCTCATTACCTGGCTCAACAAAGCCTTCTGGTTGGGCCATATAAATGGTCTCCTTAAGATTATGTTCCATAATAAACGAACGCTTAAGTTGTATGTTTTAAGATTAAAGTAATGACCCACTTTATTCTTAAAAACATACTTGATTCTAGATTCATTTAATAGTGCCATTATCAATAGTCAACTACTATTATGATATAAAACTCATCATTCCCTCGAAGTAAACTCCTTTACTTACATGGAGATAAATCGCAACACTATAGTCTAAACCATAATCAAGCAACCAACTTAATTATTCAACTATGAATCTATTATTTTAGATTCTTATAATATACATGTTTCCCATACATCTCTATGTATATGCATATTACTTACAAAAGAATCTCGGTACCTTATGACTAGATATATAATGCTCATAAAAACCAAACTCTTTTGTTTTATTAATAATAAATATTTTCATTACAAAAGTAACTGGAAGAAAATTAAGTTACAAGTAAATACACTTGCTTTCTAGGACACTATATTTACTAACTCCAACAATCTAACCTTCTGGAACAAGAATAAACATCTTATCATAAATACTCCCAATTACTCAATTAGGTCACCGTTTTAAATGCTACTGGTACTATTCTTTAAATTTTTTACCTTTTCAATTTTTTGAAGTCGATAGAGTGAAGTTATTTAATACTCATTTATTCTTTTATTTTTTTTCTTTTTTAGTAAGATGTTGAAAATTCTTAAAAAAGAATTCAATTATAACTCAATTTTATATCTAGATTATACAAAAAGCATCATAGGGTAAATCAAATATCTCTTTTCAAAATTGATAAACCAAATTAAAATTAACTTAATCATCAATGTTCATCATTAGTTGCTTAAACAAAGCAAATCACTTCTAATAAATAAACTTATATATCTTCTCAATAAATATTCTTTCAAAGTTTAAAAATTTTCCAAAAATTATTTCCTGTTAATTTAAATATAATAAAATTAATAAGTACAAATAGTTAAACCTCTCCCACACTAGAGTTATACACTTGTCCTAATGTATATGACATAAGAGAACAATAAAAAAGTTGAACATAAGGAGATAGAGGAGATTAAGTTAATTGGTACTCATTTGATAATATATTAATGATGGCCTTGTCTAATGTTATTAGTAAATCCTAATCTTTAATCTGTAATTAGGATTCCTTAGTTGTTAACTCTCTTTTTGAAGATATATATGGATGTTTTTATAAAATATGCAAAAGAATGAATCCATGTCAGATACTTTGTTGCCTATATAGCCTATAAAACTCAATCTAAACCCATCCTAAGTAAGATAATACTGGTCTAATAATGAAATAACATCAAAATATACTTAAAATATATGAATTTAAAACTACTTTTTACTTAAAAAATATGCAATAAAACCAAAAATCAAGCAAAAACACATTAAAATAAATGCTAAAAATCATAAAAGTAACCAAATTGGAACAAAAAAAACTTAAATCATTGGGTGTCTCCCAATAAAGCACATCTTTATGATTCTTTTAGTTAAAATTGTTGCTCAATCTATTAGCCTTAATGGCTTCTTAAATGAAGGCTTAATTATACTATTATTTGGTCTCTTCATCTCCTCAAAGTTCCTCTTCTTATTAGCTTCTAAATACGTCAAATGCTCTATTAGAGTAGGGTTATCCATCTCCCCCCTCCTTGCATGATACAAGTCTCAAATGGATCTTTTATGATTACTTTTCTTATAACATGACAAACTTTAGTATCAATCACATCTATAGAGAAGCAAGTATGATCTTTATTACGGGGATGTCTCTTAGCTTCGAATATCTTAAAAGCTACTTCTTTATCCCTTACCCTTATGATTAATTTCCTATCTTTACATCTGTAATAACTTTAATAATAACTATGAGAGGTTATGTTAAGATAAGATAACCTTTAGATCATCCTCTATACCTAAAATCGACAAATCAATAAGGAAAATAAATTTGTTAGCCTTAACTAAAACATCTTCTATAATGCTCCTAGGATACTTAATTAACCTATCTAATAATTGAATACTCATATTAATTAGTTTAGGTTCACCTAACTCTAATCTCTTAAATATGTCATATGATATCAAATTAAAACAAGTTCCTAAATCTTCTTATGCCCTTTCTATTTACACACTACTAATATTATAAAGAATAGTAAAACTCATTGGATCTTTGATTTTCTAGGGTAACTAATTTTCTAGGAGCGTTGAGAACTCCTCACTCAAAGTAACCATTAGTAAATCCTTAAGCCTCTTCTTATTAGAAAGGAGATTCTTTACATACTTAGCATCCTTTTTCACTTGTAAATGAGCTTCAAGGAAAAGAATGTTAAGATGTAATTTTAAAAAATCTAAAAATTTACCAAATTTATCTTCCTTTCTATCTTTTTCAAGCCTTCTAGAGTATCAACTTTTTTATTCATACTCTTTGAACACTTCCTTCTTAGCTCCCCCTCTTTCTCTTTCTCTTTATCCTCATCGTTCTTTTCTTATATAATAACCTTCTCCTTCTTTTCTTTCTTTTTCTCTTCAACTTTTAGCTATTTTCCACTCCTCAAAGTCATTATATTCACTTAGTTCCTTAGATTGATCTTGTTAATTTTAAATAGATGTTTTAATACTATAGAAGAAAGCCTGAGAAGTAGTAATGAATTTCCCCATTAGCTTCTTAAGACTTAACTTCCTTAGTTATTATCATTGTTGCTAAAATATAAGTAGAGGACCTTATCCTTCCTATCATTGATTATTCTATAAAATGTTAATATGGTTTCTCCACCATAGGTATCATAATAAGGATTACATTAAGAACAGTTTCCTATAAAAATAACATTCTTATTTAGATGTCCTATAATTAAGGGGCATGAAATTTATAATTGGTGTGTCCCTCATCATAAATGTCATAACTCATCACTTTTATCAATTGAATTTTCAATCCTATATTGTCAATCTTTCTGCTCAACAATTACAATTTTCTCTAATGTTTTCGCCACATCTACATTATAGATGTCACCTAATTTTAGGTTCAACCTTAGATTATCCACTAGTAGTCATTTATAGAAATAATTTAAAAAAGATGTTGCATTTTTATATAAGTTTTGAGGATAGAATTCCTAAAGATGCATCGATCAACTACTTGGATGAATAACTTAACCCACTGTGAAATGTTTGCATCGCTCCCATATTTCATCCAAACGCCTTACTCTTTAATTTTTAAAAGAAAAAGATGTTATTTTGAGGCTTGTCATCCATGCTAGAGGAAAATATGTGGCTAGAAGCCATAAATTTCTCAACTAGCATGTTTTAGGTGGTAATGGATCTAGAAGGAAAAGACTTTAATCTCAATGTTTATGTCACTTAATGTAAAAAGGAAGAACTATAAACGAATAGCATCCTCTCTAAAGATTTATTAATATTACAGTATCATAGATCTCCTAAAGTTTAGTGATGTTGTGCATTTAGATCCTTATCAAGCAAGCCATTAAACTAAACAAGCCATTAAATCATCTAAATTATATTGCTCTTAAGCTCAAATTATTAGACAATGCTCTTAGCTTAAAAATGTTAGACTATATCCCATTGAGCAATAATCTAGCAAAGTCCCCCATACTATCATTTCCTCCATGTCTTGCCAATGTGTCTAGCAATTGTAACTTTTGAACTTGTAATTACCTTCAAATTCTTAGATTTCGTTCCCTTAGATTCTAAAGCAATATAGCTTAAACAGTAGTGTGGGACTACCTCTAGTCATAAACTAACATACCTAATTCTTAAAAATAGGTAAACAAACACAAGATCACAAAAGGAAGTTCTAAAACAAATCATATAAAAAGAAAAGGTAAAGTGCTCTTAATATAATATCTCCAAACAATAGCAAAAAAAAGTGATGTAATGTATCTAAACCAAAAAAAACAAATATTAACTAGGAAAGTGCACCTATCAATCTTATAATATAGTATAATGAATGTGAATGTTGATCCCATAAGGATTACTAATACTAAAACTAACCACCCTTTTATTATCTAATCTAAGAAAATGAATAATTGAATTAAAACAAAATATTAACGAAATTAAAGTTACCAATCTAAGATAACAAACTAAGAAAATAGACAAGTATAAACCGATCGATTGATAATCAAGATCTTGATGGAGAATCCCCTTAGAACCTTTATATGCCTAAATTTATATTAATTTAATGATTAACTTTAGTTTCTTAGATCGGTAAAAAATAAAAATTAATACCATATTCTTTTTAAAAAGATACAACTCTTATCTTCATGTTGATTAGTTGAAATCTCAATCAAATTAAAACCTTTAAAAACACATTAACTATAAATTTCATTTGACATATTTGACTCTAACCCAAAAGATTTATGCGGTCATACCTCTAAGGTTTTATGCAACACTTATCATTCAAGACATGATCTATTCATATATATGATTTCTTTATCCATGTATGTGAAATTTGAACCTAGAATACTTCAACTCAACATAAGATATATCCATGTATAATTCACAAGAAAACTTAGATCTTTCATTTAATCAAATAATCAACCTAAAAAAATAATTTTATGTTTTAGTCCTTTTAAATCTATCTTAGTTTAGTTCACACCAAGGTAAATAAATCAAAGAAAAATTAAGAAAGAAAAATTTCTTATCTCAAGATGCTTTAGTTTGGCTCCTTATGAGAGTTCTTATATCCCCTGTCCCTTTTTATCTTAATAAGCACAAAATCCAAAAATTTTTGTAAAGTTTACCACCAATGTAAGACTAACACATTCCCATATTACACCTATGTTAGTTTTGTAACATAATAATTAAATCCCAAATTATGCATTAAAAGGGTTATCTTGAGAACACAATTCCAAATGCACTTGGTCAATCTTTGTTTATAATGCAAATTCTCAAAGAAATAGAATGAACTCGTAGCTTATATGGGTAAAACATTGGTCCATCTTTGACCCTTATTTTGATTCCTCCTCCAAAATCATGCTAAAATCACTCTAGCTTACTGCACTGCATTTTTGTTCTGATCTCACAGTCTGGGTGATCGTTGTTATAATTCTTTGCACCTTCATTACAGCTTCCACTAACTCCCCATAGTGTGTCTATGAGGCTAGAGATAAATGGACCCTTAACCTGAGGTTCAAACCTATAACAAACCTCTTACACTTCTGCTCTTCACTATCAACAATAAACGGAACACGTCTGATAAGCTCTAAAATTTTCTTCTCATATTCTGTCACTAACATCAGATCCTTCTCCAGATAGAAAAATTCCTCTACTCGGGCATCTTTGTAACTCTGGGGGTTAGAAACTATTAGTAAAATCTCTCTAAAAATCAGACTAAGACACTCCATCTAGATGATGTCTCTCAATAGCTTCCCACCAATCCTTTACCTTGCCCTCGAGGAGGAATGTGGCATATACCACTCTCTGCTCATTTGTACATCCCACAACTCGATATATCTTTGTAATTTGTTCTAACCATGAAAGTGAACTCTCTGGATCTCCACTCCCATCAAAAGGCTTCGTGCCTAATTTACACACCCGCTCAATGGAACATTTAGAAGTTTCTCCATTTTTGTGTAATTGACGCATTGCTGCGACAAGTATTTGAGCCATCTACTCTACGGTAAAATTTCCCCCAGTTGGTTTTGCTAACCCTGATAGTTAAGAATGGGGTTAGTTCATGGAAGCACTTTCTGAGTATGGCAAGTGTTCCCCTTCCCTTCCTAGTGGTACCTCAGGTGTAGGAGTTATTGGTGTGGCCCTACGGGGAAATCCACAGCCTCATTTGTGCATCGTGCTATGCATTTGGCAAACTGCAAATGTCTAAGACTTTCATATGCTGAACTATATGTATGTAAATCACAACATTTTACAAGTTACCTCACTTTGAAAATAAATTCAAAAACATTTTTCAAATGTCTTAAACAAAAAGGGATAACTTGGCTCTGATACCAACACTGATAGACCTCGTTCCTGACTTGTTGACCTGCCGGCACCCCATGAAAACCCTCCAGTCGATATCCAATCCAACTGGAAAGTTCCCCTAAATCTAAGCCTTTTCCATTTTTGTCAAAATAATTTAAATCAATATAAAAAAGGTAGCAATGGAAGTTTTTAAAAGTAACCTTTATTAAAAATTTTGACAGCATAACAACTGTTATTTAATAAAACCAAAAATTTTAGGTTCTTAAAAAGCAATTCAAAACACTTCTATCCACTTAACCAAAGTACAACTGCTACTTTTGGACTTCAAATCCATTCAGAAACATCTCAAAAGCTCAAACATACTTATGCATTTAGTTAAATAAAAGAACATTTATAAATAACCACATTTTCACAAAACCAAGATCAAGACATATTTACAAAGATGATGAACTATACGTAGTAAAACATTTACAATCTATATTTACACAAAAGAAGTTCAAAACATGTTTATAATTATGCAACACATGCGATAAGTGTGAAATGCATTGTGTTTTAGGGTATAGTTTGATATATGTTTAGTCGTTTATTCGATTGTTTAGTATGTGTTTAGGGTAGAATTGTGTTAGTTTGTGATTTATTTGTGTTTTAAGTATTTTATGGGTTAGTACAAGCTTTTGAGCTTAAATATTATGCTTTTGAGGTGACTTGATGTGTTTGCTAGTGTTTTAGGGTCAGTATCGAAGAATTGAGGAGTTTTGAAAGACATTCTGGTGGAAATAATGACCTATGATCATGACAGAAGGCTTAGATGGAGGCCACGATTGTGGCCTGCATCAGGCTAACGTGTAACCACTTCTAAACTTTATGTTTCGAGGGATTTTTTGGACCTTTCAGACCCTAGAAGAACCCTAGTTTAATTCTAAACACAAAAGAATGTAAATAGAACAACAAGAACAGAAAGAAGGAGTTTTTGCATCTACCATTTTTTAGAGAGAATTCATCGAGAGATTGAGAAAGAGAAGAAGGAAGAGACTAGAGGAGAAAAAGTCGATTCGTTGTACTTCCCAAATTAGGAGGTTTCCTGATGTCGTTGCCTCTCATCCTCCATTTTGATTATATTTCCTATTTATTTTCAGTTTTATCATTATATAGAATTGGATTAAATAGTTGATAATAGGATCTAAATGTTGAGGATGTTCTAAACTTACCTTTGAAGTTTTATTCTTGATTTAATGAAATCTGATTGGTTTTATGTTTATTAGATTTATTGTGATTAAATTTTGTGAATGCATAATTTGGTAATAAACTAAGACGGTGAATCGAATGAAAAATCATTAAATTAGGCTAACGAAAGGTTAGTGATTTAATAGAAAAAGAATAAAATCAAATCGGTAATTGTGTGAAGAGAGATCTTACATAGGTTCCTGATAGTTTATTAGACAACTTCATATCTAATTAGGGTTTTGGATAGGTTGTTAATTGAGAGATTGCAACTTCCATAATTTGATTAGGGTTTATGATTTAGGGTTTATGGTTATAACTTGAAAGACAGTAATCAACCCTAGGATTTTCTAGAACCAATAATCTAGTAATTCATAATCAATTAGGCTAGCATTAAGAATAGGTAAAATTCCCTTTCTCTCAATTAGTAAATCCTTTAAGTCGATTCTTGAGTGTGTATTGCAACTGCTGAATTATTAATATTTTCATAATTGTTTTCTGATTTAATTTGATTGATTGAATTGAATTCTCATTTTAGTTTCGTTATATTTTGAATTTCTGCGTTTTATTCTGACCTTAGATTTTAGGATTAGATTATCCCTCCTTGTGGGATCAACACCTTAGGTACTACGCTAACGAACCATGCGCTTGCGAATTATCGAGGTTATTATTAAAAATTACAGACATCAAACACCCGATCAAGTTTTTGGCGCTATTGTTGGTAAGGCAATTAGTTTAATTCTTTAGTTTAAGGCATTTTCACCATCTTTTGTTTTAAAAAAATAGAGAAAGAAGTTTGGGGCATAAAGTAGAGACACATCAAGACATCCTAGAGTGAGAATGACATATCTAAAGAGCTAGATGCCAAGAAGAAATGGAAAGAATAATGATGGAGGATATATATTATATAGAGCAAGGAACTTTTGCAAACTACAATAAGGCACAGTATGGTTAGGGAAGTAACTATCCTTATTGGAACATGCACACTCCAGGTGGCAGAACTGCCCAAATTTTTATTGGTCCAACAATGTAAGGACTCACTTAGGACATCAAGACCTATTAGGATTTCAACAAGATGAGTCCAGTTCATAGGATTTTAAATTAGACAAGATCCAGGATAAGCTCATAGACATGTAAGAGGGTCAAAGGAGACTAGAAGAGCAAATTAAGCAAGTAACAGAAAATCATGTCTGATCTATTCATAACCTAAAGATTAAAGTGAGACAACTTTCCTATGAATTTTGTAAGAGAAGTGTAGAAGACTCTCTAAGTAATATGAAAATACGTCAAATAGAGCGATATGAGGCTATTGCATCTAAGAATAGGGGAGAGATAAAAGGATTAGTGGAAAACCAAACTGAACTCCCCTTATAAAAGACCAAGAGACGAAGAAAGAGGTTGAATAAAAGAATGTCAACCCTCCATATTATTCACCAATTCTTGATATACCATGTGTGAACATCAAAAAATCTTTGATAGGTGTCCATGAAATGAACCTTATCCTTTAGATTAATGATGACCAGGTGACATTCAACATGAACGATGTATTAAAGAATCCTAAGGAGAGAAGCTCATTAAGGATAACTGATGTCTTCAAATCTTCTGAAGAACAAAAGGACGAAGAATATATGACAACAAACATCTAGTTTAAAGAAGCTAGGAAAGTTTTTATTTGTGAAGCGGAAGAAGCAAAGGAGACGAAGGTGATTAAGGAAGAAAGAAAGTAACTCACCTTCTTATAGGACAAACTATTGGATTCGATGGAAGATTCAGGGAGTTTTGTTATTCCCTATTTTATTGACAGTTTGATAGTGAAAAGGACATTACTCAAATTAATTGGTTTTCTCAACTCTATCAATATTGTCCTTCTGATCATTTTGTAATTTGTAGCATACTTACAGGCTACAAAATTTGTGTTAAACGAGAAGGTTGGAAGCAAACCACTCATAATTGATCTGGGCTGAGCTTAAAATAATGCAAGGTCAAGCTAATGACACTAACTTAGCATGTTTAGTAGTTAGATTTAAATTTTATATAAGCATAAAAATTATCACAATGAATTCGTAAATGTATTGAATTCAACAAGAATAAAGTTTAATAAAATATTTCAAGAATAATCCCTAATATGAATTTAAAAACCCATTATCATGTTAAACATATTATAAATACAAACAAACATTCAAGAAAATGAAATAAATAAAGGGAAAAGGAATAAAAATGGTTGGAGTCTTGATTTAGAAATTTGGAATTCTCTGAAGCTCTCTTGATGTCTCCTTTTTATCTTCTTTTACTCTAGTGGTTGCTATCTTTTTCTTTTTTTTCTTATCTTTAAATAGTTCTTGAGCCTTATAGGGTTCTTTATAATGTTTCCCCATTTAATTTGGTTCGAAAAATAGCCCTAAAATATCAAAAATACACAAAAACTCGCATACAAAAAAAGCTGAAATTTGTTGATATTTGTTGTCTGTCACGCCTATCACAATCGTAACCTGCATTATTTCATGCTTCTAATTCTTCTCTTTTCTTCAATTTCTATTTCCATACACTCACAAACACATCAAACACCTCTTGAAATATAAAATTAAAATTGAATTCTTGCTCTAAACCAATCAAACACTTAGAACACATACAAACACTAACACGAACACAATTTTAGGCCTATACACATGATAATCATCTAATAAAACACTTAAAAACACACTTAAACACCTAGAAAAACATACTGTAATCTAAACCTATCAAATTTCTAACATTATTACCCTTTATTTAAGTAATATGGAGGTGCCAAGTTAATTAAAAATAATAGGTTACATAACTTGAACTTTGTGATACAATTAAAAAATTGCACAATTTATAAGTAATTTAATTATAATTAAGTGAAGCAATACATGAGAAATCAAGTACAAATAAATGCAAATTATGATCTTAGGAAGCCAATGGAATCAATTAGGCATTAAGAGCAAGATATTTAAAAAAATTATAACCAAAGGCAGAATAAAGAAAATAATGGAAACTAATGGAAAAGAAGCTAAAAAACCAATGGAAAAGAAACTAAAAGGTCCTAAACTAGAGATGTTAAGTTTAGGGCTCATATTGCATAATAGGAAAGATATTAGGCACTTATTTACTCACTTAAGTGGTTATATACATCTTAAAAGCTTTTTGAAAATTTATGAATTTGAAAATAAAAAAAATTTAGGTATGATTTAAACAATATGGTTTAAATCATATGTTTTGTCTTTACTTCTTTACTTCTTTACTTATTTACTAAATAAGTAAAGACAAAACATATGCTTCAATGTATATGAGTTTATGGTTGTACTTATGGATTAAAATAATGTATGTATAGTGATATCTAGGGTTTAAAATTAAACTAAAAATGGTTAAATACCTAAGAGTTTATGGTCCTATGTATCGTTTAAAAATAAAATGGAATACCTATAATGGATTTTATGATTTAAAATAGAGAAAATGCCTAGAAATACACCACAGGTAATATAATTAAAATTAAAAAGGCTCAGAGTTAAGTGTTAGGCCTTGGAAATAAAACAAACTTCCTAAAGCTTAATCATAGGGCTTAAAAATTAAAATGAAATACTTATAGTTGAGTCTTAAAGCTTGGAATTAAAAGGAAATACTAAAGAAATTCCTAATGGTTTATGACTAGTATTTAGAGCTATGAATAAATTTTGGATTTGATTTAGAAGTAAGGAAGGTAAAAGAATTATTGACTTGACATATAGGACTTAAGCTTTGATTTTTCTATGGGAATATGGTTTAGACTTAGATTCTTTTTATCTTATTTGACCAGTTAATAATTTGTTTTATTAGATTTAGATTCTTGTTTACCTTGTTTGACCAGTCAATAGTTTGTTTTATTGAGTTAATTCCCCTCTCTAGCATTATGCCGTCACTTAGTGATTGATAAGTTAATAAGTAAAATAAGTAGGTGATTGTCTTTAGGTTCATGTTAAGCTTAGGCCTATACTAAGTACTTAGGCATTAAGCATAGCAGTCGATTATTAGAAAAGTATTATTTGTTCTAGGTTCTCAAGAACCAAGGGTCCAAATGAAATTTTAATTTATTTTAAAAACATGATCCTAATTAAGCTAGGTCTAAAAGAAAAGGAAAAAAATTATACAACCCCCAAAATCATATCATGAAATATTTAAAAAGCCAGTATGTCAGGTGTGAAGCTTGATAGTTATTTTAAGTTACTTCATATTTTGCTAATCCTTTTCCATAAATTTTAGTGAAGTTTGAATGCCCCTTTTAGATTTGTAAACTCCAAATTTCTTGAATTTCATTGAAAGACAAATAAAAAGAGAAAAGAGACATAATTGATATATAAGGAATGAATTTATAAATTGACATTATAAATAATAAAATAGCATAGTTATCTTTTCTAAAATCACTTTTTTATGTTGATTCTTCATATATCAGTTTTTGTTTTTTTCCACATTATTGTTACTATTTTTTTATAATCAACAATCATATATGGCACTTTAAGTCAATAATATGATTGCTTCCATGCTTCTGGTTAAGATATGGACATCATTTGATGCTTTCTTGATTGTGAATAGGGTTGAAACATATATTTAGAAACGATGATGCAATAATTAACTGTTACTCTACCTCTTATAACTTCAAATTTTAGAACACTACAATTCCTTATATCATCATCATTGTTGTCATGTGTAAAGAAATTGCTCTCGAGCTCATCATTTTCATCCTTCGAAGGAGTAGAATACCATATTAGACAATTTCTTATAAAATCCAACAGTTTTCTAGGTTCATCAAGTTGTTTTTGTAAAATCCATTTGTCATCAAAGTATTCAAAATGTTCTTGCAATACATGATCCCTTTTCAATTATTCTTAAAACATCCTTTTATAATAGGAAGAACTATAATTATGAGATAACAAGTTTTGTGTTGCTCTTATTGTATAGGATGCCTAATTTTATAGCAAGTGAGAGTGAACCAAGTGATTGCAATTATGAAAAACTAAATTCTATAGATAATACTAGTTAAATCTAAATTTGAAATATCTTGGAATTACTTCATAGACTATAAAATTTCTTCCTATAATATTCAACCTCCTTTTTATGACCTATATTTGGAGAGTGACAAACACTTAACAGAGATAGTTATACTCTAAATAGTTATATGACAAGCATGTATAGGATCCTCATATTCACGATAATGCACAAGGCAACCACTTTGAATTGATAGCCAACAAAAGGACATGATGGTTTCAGATTCTCATAAGGAGGCAACTCAAAGGGGTGTGTCTTTTCACAGTCATTATTTCTTCTTCCATTAAAAGATTCAATAGCAATATGATGAAATTATAGCCTCTCATACATTTAACATAAAAACATTAGCCTCTTATATATTTAACACAAAAACATCTTTTCATAATAAGTATTTCTTCTTACATTAAAATATTTAATAGTAATGTGATGGAATTATAGCCTTGTATATAGTTACACAAAATATGTCCAATAAATAATTTAATAAAACCCATTTGAGAACTTAATGGGCTTGGTATAAAACTTGTGATAAAACTTTTTACTAAGCATCTTAATTTTACAAGATTAAAAAAAGATGGTGATAGATAACTAGAAATCTAAGACCTAATGATAGTTGTGATTTACATTATGTTTTAGGATTTGATTTGTTAAGTAATTAGTGTTAGTTTGAGTGTTTAGTGTGTATTTAGGTTTGAATTGTGTTAGTTTATGTGTTTAATTATTTTTATAGGTTAATATGAATCTTTGAGCTTAATTTGTATATTTTTATGGTACCTTGATGTGTGTGCTAGTGTTGCAGGGTAAACCGGGAAGAACGTGAAGATTTAAAGAGTTTCGAGCTAAAAGACATAGGCCACGATCGTGCACATTGGCCACAATCATGACAGAAGAGGAAGAGCCAGCAGCAGCTAGGTCATGATCATGCATCAGAGACCACAATTGTGACAGAGAGCATCAAGTCAGGCCACGATCATGCACTTTAGGCCACGATCATGACAGAAAGGTTAAAGTGCCGGCAGGCTGACACAAAAACTCAATTTTGGGTGATTTTTCAGACTATTTTGACCCCGAGTTTGACCTAGGGATGCTACAGAATAAATAGAACAATACGTAGCAGCCACCAACAGACATTAGAGAGTGAAAAAGAGTTAAGCAAAACAAGGAGATTCTGCAAAAATCTGAGAGAGACCTAGAGAGAGATCAAGAAATTGAGGAAGGAGACGAAGGAAGAGAGGCACGAAGATACGTTTGACATGATGTACTTCTCGAAATAGGCACTTTCTTGCAGTCACTACCTCTGAGATCCATTCTGATAGTATTTTCTATTTTTATTTCAATTTCATTTATGTATGAGATTTGAATATTGATTAGGAATATTGTCGTTGAGTATTGATCTTTTGTCTAAACTCACCTTTGGATTTTTTATTCTTGAGATTAATAAAATTTATTTGATTGTGTTTTATTTGATTTATTTGTGATTCAATTTTGATTCTTCATAAGTTGGCAACAAACTGAAAGGGTGAGCCGGGTGAAATCATCGATTTAGGCTAACGAGAGTTAGGTAAATTGATAAGTAGAGAGTTGGATCAAAACCAGTAGAGTTGTGTAACGAGAGATCGAACATAGATTCCCTGTAGGTTAATAAACAACTTTAGAACTAATTTAGGTTTTCGACCAATTGTGGATTGAGAGATCGCAATTTCCATAATTTGAATTAAGGTTTATCAATTAGGGTTAACAATTATAACTCGAGAGAGAGTAATTCATCCTAGGACTGTCTAGGCTCATTCAATCGAAAATTGCATAATAGAATAAAGATAAAGTGTGTTAGAATTAAGTTTAGAAATAATAGATTCAAATGTTAGAAATAAAGATAAAGTGTGTTAGAATTAAGTTAAGTATATAAATGGTTATAAGTTATATATTTTGAAATTTAAGAGTTAGATGTGTTTAATTGTGTTTTAATGAATAGGTATGATAAGAGTCTTAGAATATCAAGTATCTAAGCACAATTATTTGGCTACTGTTATATATATGTAGCCTTGTAGTAATGTATAAATAGTGGAATGACACTACTAGTGTAGTATTGTTATAATAAATATATGTTTCAATAAAATCATCCATCTCCTTATAGTTCCTTTTTTAAAACCCTTATTTTCTCTTCTTTTATAACTAAAAAAATAGTAACAGAGCCCTTTGTTTAGACCTAGAAGTAAAAGAAGCAAAAGTGCTTATGAAAAGAAGGCTCCATTAGAAATGTTTCTCCAAGTTTAAGACAATAAACTTGTTAAGAAGGTTGTTTATAGGACTGTCCTCCATGTTCACAAAAAGACAAAATAACTCGTTAAGGAAGTGCATCCAAAAAAAAGACTACACAAAGGTTACAAAGACAAGAATAAGTCTTCAAAAAAGTATGGTTGAGAAGAGAACTTCCTAGAAAATATGCACAATAATGTCAATGTAACAACCAAAGTTTGAAATCACGGAGATTGAAGTGCCAATTATCATAACATTCCCATTTAAGATAATTCTCAAAGAATAACTTGAAATTTTAAATTTTCCATCAACAATTTATTCTTTTTAAAAATCTAGTCTAGACCATCATCCAATTTTCTAGTAAAAATTAAGTTTGAATATGATTTAGAAAAGCAAGTTCAGTTTAGACATAAGATATATAAAAAGAATAAAGCAAACAAATGTAGTATTATGGTTTATTAGACATTTGAATTATTTTTATAATATCACACATCTGACATACGAATAAAAATGAGTTGCATAAAACTAAAATTGAAAATTTGAGTTATTTGAAGCACATAAATTTTGAGAGACAATTATAAGGAAGCCAAGTCCAGTAGAGGTATTTGAAGCCTACGAAAAATTACAAACAAATTTTGATGAAGCAATTGATTAGTTAAATAAATAAAAATAAAAGAAAATAAGTCGATAATGTTTATCCTCTAAAAGAAATTTTATTTATGTTTTTCCTCTTAGAAGTGATCCAAGTAATCAATAAGAGTAGATGAAGATATATTTAAGTTTAAAGGGGAATGTTAGAAATAACATATGATAGAGTTAAGTTATAAATGGTTATGATTTTGTCTTTTGAAATTTAAAAATTAAATGTGTTTAATTATTTGTTAATGTATAGGTATGATAAGAGCTTAGAATACCAAGAGCCTAGGTATAATTATTTGGTTAGTACTATATATACGTGATTTTGTAGTATCGTATAAAGAATGGAGTAACATTACAAATAAAAGTGTATTTTCTTAAAATACACCCTCTTATTTTAATTCCTTTTTCAAAAAAAATTGTTTTCTCTTCTTTTATAGCCAATAGGATAAGTATGGAGAAGGTTTCATTTTTAGTGGAGGATAAATATCACATATTGATAAACAACCCTTTTTTTATCTCCTATCACGTACCATTAAATTTCAAGTTCTTATTGGCTTTGATTTTTCTCATACTCACAAGGACTACAGTTTCTATTATATTAATCATATCCACAATTACCAATTCTTTTCTCTCATTCTTTTTTTTTTAACTCAATGTTTTTTTGTACTATATCTTTTCTCACATGGTTCTTCTTTTGTTCAGTTATTTCCCTTTTAAGTTCTTCTTTTACCTATTTATCTCTCTGTTTTCACATGTTATTCTCCTCCTTTTTTATGTTTCGCTCTCTTAGTTCTTATCCTTTCTTTTTTATGCTTTTTTCTTTTCTATTTTTCAATTCCGATTTTATTTTATTTTTTCCTTGTTTTGTCATTTTCCCTTATCCTACTTTTCTCTTTCTTAATTAAGTTTGTTATCTAATTTAATCTTTTTTCTTATTTTTCATTTCAATCTCCAAACTTTCTCTTTCTTTATTAGCTGGTCCTTATATGCTTTTCAACTTGTTTTCTTTTTCCTTTTAATTTTGCAGTTTAGGATTTTTTTAATTTTCTGAATTTGAACCCAAATTTCAATTATATCTTCAAATTAACTCAAGACTCTTTGAAACACAAACAAAGTGTTGGACATGGGGGGGAGGACTTGTAACGCCGAACTCTCTAAGCTTTTTATATTGGTCTGTACTTGGAGATACTATTGTATATTGACATATACATGATTGTATAGGAGTTCAAAAATGTATTTGAATCCTTTTGGTATCTATGCCAGTGATATATAATGCTATATGCCCTTACATGAACTTAGAGTTCATCGGTATGCGAAATCTTGGAGATTTCT
>JAOQMS010106410.1:0-17824 GCA_027563885.1 Erythroxylum longipes | reverse complement strand
GTTAGACTCCGGAACTCGGGGTCCGACAGGTATGGTATCAGAGCAAGTATGCATGAACAAGGATAAGCAAGTATGCACGAACAAGAGTCGAACTCTGGGAAACGGGGTCTGATAGTTGTGATATCAGAGCAAGGAGTTAGACTCCGGAAACGGGGTCTGACAATACGCCCATAGTAATTCGACAGATGTGTGATGCTGTTCGGGCTGGAGCCCCTTTTCAATTTTTTAATGGTCTATTACAGGTGGAGGGCTTTATGGCAGTGATTTCTCAGGTTTGGAGGACTAAGGTGGTGGGGTTTGGGGCATTTCAACTGATGCAAAAATTGAAATTAGCCAAAGCAGTCATTAAAGTGTTTAGTAAGGCTAGAACGCAGAACATACAAGATTTGGGCAATAAATTGGCTAAAATTCAGTGGGATTGTTATAGAGACCTGCAGAATGAAGGTCTAAGGGTTATAGAGGTAGCTTGGATTCACAAATACCAGGAGGCTTTGTCATTGCAGAATTCGATAATTAAACAGAAGTAGAGATAAATATGGCTTAAAGATGGACATTTCAACTCTAAGTTTTTTCATGCTTCAATTCTAGCTCGTAGAAACTCCAACACCATCACTGAATTGAAGGATGAGGTGGAAAATAGGGCCAATGGACATCTGGAAATTACACACCATATCTGTGAGTTCTTTATGCAGCTTATGGGGACTACTAAGTGTGTTAGAGGTGGGTTTGGGGTTAAAAATGTGTTAGAGTTCTGTCCTAGTCAAGAAAGGTTGGAAATGCTAAATGCTCCTTGTACTGCTCAACAAGTCAAGGCAGCACTATTTCGGTTACATAGCTCGAAAGCTCCTTGTCTGAATGGTTACTCTGCGGGTTTTTTTCAGCAAACTTGGCATATTACAGGTCAGTTGCTAACGGAAGGGATGTTAGAGTTTTTCTCTTCTGAAAAGCTCCTGAAGGAGATAAATCACATATATATTTTTTTGATACCCAAAAAGGAGAGGCCGGAATCGATCACAGATTTTCAACCTATTTCTTGTTGCAGCACGGTATATAAAATTATTGCATCTCTTTTGGCTGATAAACTAAAACTAGTATTGACGGATGTGGTGAACAAAACTCAAGGAGCTTTTTTACCTGCTAGAAGTATTGGAGACAATATTCTGTTGTTGCAAGAAATGGTATGTGAGTATCACACAGGTAAGAAGATTCAAAGTTGTGCTATTAAGATTGATTTATACAAAGCCTATGATACAATTGACTGGGGATATCTGAAAGATTGCCTGGAAGGGACTGGAATGCCTTCGAGATTCAGTCACTGGATACTACAATGTGTCCAAACTCCTAAGATGAGTGTATTAGTAAATGACATCCCTTCAACACCATTTCATATCACCAGAGGGATTAGGCAAGGGGACCTGGTTTCCCCTTACTTTTTCACTCTTTCCATGGAGGGTCTTTCCAGATTACTATCCAGACTGGTGGAGTGTAATAGGAGGCTTCAGTATCATCATAATTGTAGTGAATTAAAATTGTCTCATTTGTTGTATGCTGATGATGTTATACTTTTGTGCAAGGCGGATCCTCAGGTGATTTCTATGATGATGGGTATAATGAAGCTTTTTTCTGATTAGTCGGGACTGAAGGTGAATACTCAGAAGAGTAGCCTATTGGTTTCTTCTGATGTGCCTAATCCGGAGGTGCTCACGAATGTAGTTGGGTTGGCCCTACAGGAAACTCCGTTCAGGTATCTGGGTGTTCCCATCACCTCGGGTAAGCCCAAATATACTGATTTCCTCCCTCTTCTGGAAAGATTGAAAGGTAGAATATATGCTTGGCAGAATCGGTTTCTTTCCCTTGCTGCTCGAGCCACTTTGATCATTTCGGTTCTTAATAGTTTACATATACATTGGGCTGCCCATGTAGTAATTCCAAGGAGGGTGATCCGAGATATGGAGCGGATACTCAAATCATTCATATGGACCGGTAAACATGAGCAATGCAAGGGAGCTAAGGTGAAATGGTGTGATATTGCTATGTCGAAGAAATATGGTGGATTGGGCATCATTCCCATCACTCAAATGCAACGAGTTTTGATGATGAAGAGAATATAGAGATTATTCGTGGACACTGAAGCATTGTGGGTCCAATGGGTGCAAACCTATCGACTCAATGGGCAGAATTTTTGGCAAATTATGGCACAGTATGATCACTCTTGGCTATTTAGAAGTTTGTTGCAAATTAGAGACTTAATCTATCATTATATCAAATGTTGGGTAGGAAACGGGGAGAATATTTGGTTTTGGTTTGATAATTGGTGTCAAAACAGTCCTTTATGAGTGCGGAATGATTTATTTCCTCTTCGTAATAGGCTTCATAAGGATACTAAGTTGGCATGGATTTTTCCGGAGAGGGAGAGGTTAAACAACTGCAGGTTTGTTTCTTTGATTGATGAGCACATTAATGGGTTACAGCTAAATACTCAATCAGATACTTACGTATGGCTGGCTCATTCTAGTGGGAAGTTCACAAATAAATCTGCACATAAAATAGGGAGACAGTTTCCTGTTATTGTCCCATAGGCTGAATTGGTTTAGAGGCAAGTGTTATGTCCCAAAGTTGCTTTTTTTTCTGTGGCTTACTATTAAAAATAGATTGCGCACCAAAGATAGATGGTTTGGAACCTTCGATCCCTTGTGTGTTTTATACAAACATGTCAATGAAAGCCGGAACCATTTGTTCTTTGAGTGTAACTATACTAAAGCGGTGTGGAGTAGATTATTTTGCTTGGAGTCCCCAGATTCTCTTATGAGTGGGCTGAAGTGTTACGTGATATTCTTCTGTTTTCTGACATAGGGCAGCGTGATTCTATATTGATCAAGACTTCCTTCACGATGGTAATCTATCACATTTGGAGGGAGCAAAATAGACGCCTTTATCAAGGAGAAGAATGACCGAAATATAAGCTTAGGACGACAATAGTTCAATTGATAAGGGAGCTCATTATTGCGCAGGGGAAACAAGATGAATTGAGTCCTGGTAGTAAAATGAATTGGTTCTTATAGCTGGTTTTGGTGTGTTTGGTTGTAGAGCTATAGACTTGTTGTTTTGATTGGTTCTTTTGTTTTTCCCTATCAAAGGGTTATACATAACCTTTAGCTATATATATATATATATATATGTAACTTCAATTTTAAAAAAAACTTATCTTCTTGTTTTTTTTCACGAAAGACTTTTCTCTAGTGAGACTGACCCAGGCAACAAGACCTAATGAAGTCCACACAGTCCTTGAAACGGTGATTTTTAACCTTATCCACTACTTTGTTTTTTTTTTCTCCTCTCTCGTTCATATTCAGGATTAGGAGTGTGTGTGTGTATATATATATATATATATATTGGTATGAACTGATTTTTGATTATAGAATCACTGATAAATTTTTTATAATGGATTAAAATTTTAATATTTAATTAATATAATTTATAATTCTAATTAATATTGTAAAATTTGATAAATAATTCATTCACCAATCTACATCATATTTTTATGGAGATTGTGACAGCTCTTTATGACTCGAGATTCCATTTAAAGCCAACAAGATTTCCTTCCATTCAAACCAACGAGATTTCCGCCCATTTCAGCTCAAGCTATTCAAAGTCATTCAATCGGTTTCTGCAAATTAGCAACAATCAAATATTCTGCATTTATTCTGCATTTTGAAATGTACAGAAGTTAGCTCCTAAACTAGTGCAGTTATACAGCTATATATACTGTGACCTTCGGTACTAAATACATAAGAAAAATCCAGACCAAATTGTTATATGGTATCAGAGCAATTCCTGGCCTAAGCACCCTCCTTTCTTTTCTCGTTCTTCACTTCAACATTTTTTTTTCTGTTCAAGTCCTTTCTCGATGGCTCCGTCTTCAACATCCTCTATTCTAACAATCCTACCTTCTATTCATCATCAAGTCACCATTAAGCTCACCTCGTCCAACTATCTATTATGGAGAACTAAAATATTACCCCTCCTTTCTGCCAATAACCTCTCTTCTCATATAACTGGAGACGTCACTGCTCCACCAACCCACATTGATGGCCAACCAAATTCTGAATATCAAACTTGGTTTATGAAAGACCAACTTGTTTTGAGCTAGATCCTAAGCTCCTTATCTGAATCCATCATTTCACAAGTAGTTGGATGTACCACTGCTTATGATGCTTGGAACCGGTTAGCTACAACATATGCTTCTGGCTCTAGAGCTCAAATACGCAGCCTCAAACAATCTTTACACAAACTTGAAAAAGGCACTGATGACATTCCTAAATATATGGAGCGTGCCAAACGACTCTATGACCAATTGATTTCTCTCAATCATGTCATCTCTGAAGAGGATCTCGTAGACTATATTTTACAAGGTCTTGGACCTGAATTCCATCCGTTTGCATGGAGTATTGAAGCAAGGCTCACTCCTGTGACATTTGATGATTTATTCAGACTACTACTAAGTGAAGAAATGCAACTAAAAAGCTCCTCCCAATCTGACTTCATGCCAGCTGTGGCACACATGACCACTAAACAACACCACTCCAACCGAGGCAGAGGCACAAGAGGCCACGGTGGTCGTAACTTTAATCCCAGCAACGGAAGAGGAAGAGGTCACTTTTCTCATACACCTAATTCTCCCAACACATTCACCCCCATTTGCTTCAACTGCAACGGTGTAGGACACACATCCAACAAATGCCCGAGCCCCAAATTCAATCAACCCACCCAAAACACACCCAAACCAACAATTTTACTGTCCTCCACCTCCCCTAATTCACCCAACCAATGGATTGTGAATAGCGGTGCCACTCATCATTTGACTCCTGATCTGGAAAACCTTGGACTACACTCAGAGTACTCAGGCATAGACAAAGTAACCTTAAGTAATGGTAAAGGCATTCCAATTTCTCACATCGGTTCCAATACTTTACTTCTCAATAAAAATAAGTTCTATCTTGATAATATTCTCCATGTTCCCTCCTCTAACACTAATCTTTTATCTGTTAATCAAATTTCTGAATCAAATAACGTCTCACTTGAATTTTTCCTTGATTATTTTGTAATTAAGGATATCCCAACAGGGCGTCACCTCCACAAGGGACAAATTAAGGATGGTCTCTATGCTCTCAATCCCATGTCCAACACCATATGTCCTCCTTCTAGTCATTAGATCACTTTTCAAGATTGGCACAATAGACTTGGCCATGCTTCCTACCCAACCATTAATAAAATTCTTCAGCAACATAATTTATCAGTATCTACCAAGTCTATGCACTCTTTATGTGAAACTTGTTCTGTAAGCAAAACCCATAAGTTACCCTTTCAAGAATCCTCATATGAAGCAAAGTCACCACTTGAACTTATATGCTCCGATTTATAAGGACCTACTCCTATCCCTACCGTTGATGGTTATCAATACTATGTTATCTTTTTTTATCACTTTAACAAATTTACATAGATTTATTTTCTCAAGCATAAATCTGAAGTTATTAATTCCTTTGTTAAATTCTGGGCAGTTGTTGAAAAATATTTTGGCCTTCCTATCAAACAATTCCAATCAGACTGGGATGGGGAATTTCAAGCTCTAAAAAAATACCTATCTGCTAATGCCATTATTCAACGAAGTTCGTGCCCGCATACACTAGAACAAAATGGTTGTGTCGAGCGTAAACCTCATCACGTTACTGAAACTAGAAGAGCACTTTTGTATCACTCTGCTGTACCACACAAATATTGGGATCATGCATTTTCTGTAGCTGTTTATTCCATTAATAGGTTGCCCACACCCAAACTCAATCACCTTACCCCATTTGAAAATTTGTTTCATCGATGCCTGGAATACAACTTTTTTCGTGTTTTTGGATGTCTCTGTTTTCCTTGGCTTAAATCTTATATCAAAAATAAATTAGAACCTCGTTCCACTCCGTGTTTTTTTGGGATACAGTACATTACATAAAGGTTATAAATGTATGTCCATGAGTACTTACAAAAAATTTTACTCACGCCATGTTTTATTTGATGAGCAGGTTTTCCTGTTTAAGAGCATTGATCAAGGATCCACTACCCTAGCAGTTCCTACCTTCCCCACCATACAATCATTACCAAAACCAAATAATAGTCCATTACCAAAACCAATCGCCTAGACACTACCACCAGTTGGCCCAAGTCCCGTAGCTCAGCAACCCACAATAACTCCACATATAAATGCTACCACAACACCTATTGTCCACGACCAAACACATATCATATATCCACTTGCCTCACCTGATCCTGTGGTACCACAATCAGTACCAATAAGTCAACCAGAAATTTCACTAAATGTCCACCTCTCATCCTATAACCCACCAAGTACCAGCACTCATCCAATGTTCACTAGGTCCAAAACCGACTCCTTAAAACCAAAAGCCCACAACATATACACCACTATGGCACCACCAAATTATAAAGAAGCCGTCAAACACCAAGTGTGGAGAAAGGCAATGGGAGAGGAAATTAATGCCTTGATGATGAATGGTACATGGGATCTAGTTCCTTGAGAACATGCATCAAATATAATAGGATGCAAATGGATTTTCAGAATCAAACATAAATCGGACGGAACAATTGATCACTATAAAGCTCGATTGGTGGCAAAAGGATTTCACCAAAGACCGGGTATTGATTACGTGGAGACTTTCTAATGGCCTATACGTCAACTTGACGTCTCCAATGCCTTTTTACATGGCTAACTTGATGAACCCGTTTTTATGGAGTAACCACAAGGATTCACCGATCGCAATTTTCCTAATCATGTTTGTGCTCTTAAAAAATCCTTATATGGATTAAAATAGGCACCTCGATCCTAGTGCAATTATCTCATGCATGCACTTTTGAAACTTGGTTTTAAAGGATCACAGGCCGACACATCACTTTTCATCTATAATCATGGCTCAAAAGTTGTTTACTTATTGGTTTATGTTGACGATCTCATTTTAAAAAGTTCATCTCCTGTCCTACTTCAAAATATTATTTCTGGTCTCACTAATCATGTTGCAGTAAAGGAATCAGGTCCATTGACTTACTTCCTAGGGGTGGAAGTCACGGCAAAAAGGAGCTGCATTCATCTTCGTCAAACCAAATACATTCAGGACCTACTATATCTTGCAACGATACATGAAGCTTCCACAGTTGCAACACCGGCCTCTTCCCAAACCAAGGATATATACGCTCAAGCTAAACCATTTCATAATCCCAAACTATACCTCCATATAGTGGGAAGCCTGCAGTACTTGACTTTAACACGCCCAGACATAACAATGGCTGTTAACAAAACATCCCAATTCATGCACTCCTCTTCGGTTAATAATTGGCTAGTCGTCAAGCAAATTCTCCGCTATTTTCGTGGCACAATGCATCATGGTCTCATTATTCGACCTTGTCACTCACCAACCTTACTGGCCTATTCTGATGCCTATTAGGAGAGGTGATCTTTGGGATAGAAAAAGCACAATAGGTTATATTGTATATCATGGTCCCAATATCATTTTGTGGTCTTCAAAAAAGCAGAATACAGTGGCTTGATCGAGTACAGATGCAGAATACCGAGCCCTTGCAACCATAGCCTCCAAAGTTAAATGGCTACAATCACTGTTAAAAGAACTTCGGATACAGCTCCCTATGCCTCTAAGGTTGCTGTATGACAATGTTTCTACAACATACCTCGCAGCCAATCCTGTTTTCCACTTGCGCTCCAAGCATCTCGAGATAGACTTCCACTTTGTCCTGGATGAGGTAAGACATAAACGTCTCCAAGTTTCATTTGTGTCTAGCAAAGATCAGCTCGCCGACATTCTCACGAAGCCCTTACACAAGTCTCGGTTCCTTGACTTAAAGTCCAAACTTCGGGGAGGGGTGCGGTTGACAGCTCCTTATGACTCGAGATTCCATTTACAGCCATCAAGATTTCCTTCCATTCAAACCAACGGGATTTTCGTCCATTTCAGCTCAAGCTATTCAAAGTCATTCAATTGGTTTCTGCAAATTAGTAACAATCAAATATTCTGCATTTTGACATATACAGAAGTTAGCTCCTAAACTAGTGCAGTTATACAGCAATGTATACTGTAACCTTCAGTACTAAATACATAAGAAAAATCCAGACCAAATTGTTATAGATTGATGACTAAAAAAAAAAAAACGTACTGAGTTGAAATGTGCATTGCATTTTAACGTACGAGAAATCAAATGGTGAGAGTAGATAGCGTGTAAAGGAGTTGCTTTAGGTGTTATCGAGCTGTAACACCTCCGTCATGTCCTACTCACTATCAGGAAGTTTCCAATCAAACCTATGGACCAACCTTGCCAGGATCAGACGCACGGTGGTCATGCCCATTTGCATTCCAGGACAACTTCGGCGACCCGAACCAAATGGAAGTTACTAGTCTATATTACTCCCAACAAAACTGTCCGGAATGAACGTTTCCGCATCGGACTAGACTGTCATATCCTTATGACTCGAGATTCCATTTACAGCCAACAAGATTTCCTTCCATTCACACCAACGGGATTTCCGTCCATTTCAGCTCAAGCTATTCAAAGCCATTCAATTGGTTTCTGCAAATTAGCAACAATCAAATATTCTGCATTTTGAAATGTACAGAAGTTAGCTCCTAAACCAGTGCAGTTATACAGCAATATATACTGTAACCTTCGGTACTAAATACATAAGAAAAATACAGACCAAATTGTATAGATTGATGACTATAAAAAAAAAAAAACGTACTGAGTTGAAATGTGCATTGCATTTTAATGTACGAGAAATCAAATGGTGAGAGTAGATAGCGTGTAAAGGAGTTGCTTTAGGTGTTATCGAGCTATAACACCTCCGTCATGTCCTACTCACTATCAGGAAGTTTCCAATCAAACCTATGGACCAACCTTGCCAGGATCAGACGCACGGTGGTCATGCCCATTTGCATTCCAGGACAACTTCTGCGACCCGAACCAAATGGAAGTTACTCAAACTCGTTTCCTCGGAAGTCTATGTTACTCCCAACAAAACTGTCTGGAATGAACGTTTCCGCATCGAACTAGACTGTCGGATCTCTCCCAATGGCCCACAAGTTGATGAAGACGCGAGAGTTTTTGGGTATGTGAAAGCCTTCGATGGTGTTATCTTCAGTTGACATGCGAGGAAGCAACAATGGTGCAACTGGGTCGAGCCTGGAAGTTTCTTTGATAACCATGTCTAAGCAGGGCCGGCTCTAGGCATGAGCAGAGCCTATCTTTATAAATAATAAAATAGACCTTATTTTTATTCTAATAAAAAATTAAATTAAATTGAGTCTATTCTTTATTTTATAAAGAAATATTTTATTTATTTTTATTCTTTGTAAGGGCTAAAAATAAGTAAAAATAAGATTTTTTTTTACTTTACTTAAAGCCTATAAAATATCAGGAACGCCCTATGTCTAAGTAGTCCCCTTCGAGGTCTGATTCTTCTACCATTCTGTTCAGGGGTACCTTTTCGTCCAACTCGTTTCGAACTTTCTTCATTATCTCAGGGTTCTTCAAGTGCTCCGATACTGCCCACTGGACTACTGTCGTTGAAGTGTCCATTGAAGCTAAAGGCATGTCCTGCCAAGAATTTCCGTTGAGAAACGATAATAGGATGGATCAAAGTCCTGAAAGCGACCATGCATAAGACTATGAACAATTTAAGCTCCCATAGTCATATTATATGGTTATGCTCCGATTAAAAGGATGTAAGAATTGGTTGCTTCTTTGAAAAGAGAAGGAAATTATGATAATAACACATCTACTAAGTATCATAAGAAAAAATCAACTTATTATGTTCAAATCAACAGGAAAATCAAGGTAAATAAAGCCGAGTTATGTAAAGTTAAGTTACGTATAAACATGTCAATGGGTCCCATTGTGGCCCATGTTTTTGAAAACGACGTCGTTTTGAAATTCCAACTCGTCCTTTTATTTTTTTTAAAAAAAACTTCTAAAATGATATTGTTTTTGAAAAATTGGACTAGCCATAATGGGCCGGTCGGATCGAAATTGTCATTCCTAATTACGTATAAAAATACTATCAGAGTACATGCAAATAAAAATAAAAAATTTACAGATATTATGTGTTTTATGAGTATGTTATTACGTTACAGCAGTATGATACAAAGAGAAAATTAAGTGAATAAAATAAATAAAAAATTATAAATGCTTTTATCATATAATATAATTATTCAAAACGAAACTCTTAATAAAAATCTAAAATAGAATTTTTAAGATTTTTATTTAATCAATTTACTTTTGTTAGGTTTTGAAAATTTCCATAGAAAATTTCTATTTTATAAATAGAAAATTTTAATAAACATGTAAAATGTTAGATTAACTAGCTACTAAAAGAATTATATCTTTTTAGTGAGCAATCTTATTATCACACAAATTCTAATAAATATATGTTTTCTTTGAAAATAATGTCTTCCTTACAAATAAGAAGCATTAATATATAATTATTCTAAAGAGTTCTAAAGAAATATAAATGAACAACCTTATCATTAGAGACGTAATAAATATGCAAAATGGAGATCCCATGGTTCTCCATTTATTTTTATAATGTTATGAGAGTAAGGAGTATTAACTATAATGTTAGATTAGGAGAATTCTGGCGAGAATCTTTCCTTAAAAAATGAGTCATTCAAATTCTCAGATAATATTTTTAACCGTATAGTATCTTAATTTAAAATTTTAAAATTATGAATTATGAACATTTAAATTCAATTTTATATTAAAAATATTTTAAGAATTTATATATCCATCAAAACAAAATTATTAATTGGCAACCCTTTTGGACCAGGAGGTAGTTTCTTAACCTTGCTATTGCTCTTTCCAACCTATGCTTGAAAGATCAAAGCTAGTCCTATCAAGGACAAAGCAATCGTAACCCAAGCCATTAAATGGTATATCTAACTTGATCTCCAATGATCTTGCACGAAGTTTATAAGTAATGAACAAAAGAATCGAACGTTCCTATCTCATAAGTATGTTGTAGAGCAAATTTTAGTTCTAGATTAGAAGATGACAATTCTTGGAGTGATTGTAACCCACCATTATTTATTGCAAAAGCTTGTTAATTTTGCAAGTTAAAATTAATTCATGTAAATGATAAGAGCTTGCTAAATTTCAATCAAAATGAGTCTGTAAATAAAAAGAGCCTGTTAAAGTTTAAAAACTAAAGGAGCCTGTTAACGTTCAAAACGAAAGAAACCTCTTGTAATATTAAAACAGAAGGAGCCTATTCAATTCTAAAACTGAAGGAGCCTTTTGTAAATTGAAAACACAAACACTATAATGTGAAAATTTAAAAGTTAAGAAGAGAGAAAGAATGACATAGTCGATTTATTCTGGTTCGGCTTATAACGAAGCCTACGTCCAGTCTCTAAGCATCTGACTTGAGTATTTTACTATAAAACTCCAAGTAATAAATTTTGACGAGCCTCTCCAAGCTTACAAGTACATTTTTTTAGGGTTGTTCAACCTTCCACTCTCATAATGTTTAACAAGTCTCTACAAGCTCTCAACAAAAATGAATATAGGGCTTGCTCAATGTAAGCTTCAAGGAATAACAATTTCTCTCAATAGAGTATTTTCACTTTCTAAGGCACAAAGAGTTTGATAAAGATATGACTTTTGAGAATATTGTTGTTGCTGATATATTTCAAAAATCTAACTTATTTGCAAATGCAGTGATTCTTCCTTAAATAGAAATTTTCTTCAACTAGTCTTTGCTTCACTTATATTCTGATTTGAATTTGAATTTAAAGAATCTTCGATATTATCTTTACTAAAATCTTCCAATAACCAAACATTTAAAAAAATTGAAAATATCTTGGAGCTAATTGTCAAATTATGTGATTAGCAAGATCTTTTCGGATATTGTGAAATCATTTCTAATAAATCAGGTAAGTTCATTGAGAAGGTTCCTGCAAGAAAAGAAACATTTATCCTATCACAAATAACCGGATTTTATATCTTTTAAAAATTATATCATTATCTATTCGAATAAAGAGAATAAATCAAATTTTAATTTTGAAATATTATTAGTTATCATCAAAATCATTAATAACAAACTTTGAGCTAACAATATCCCTTTTTCTTATGATGACAACTAATAAACAAAAATATTTAAAAATTCAAAATGATTGAGAGGGACTTTGAAAGATACTTGTAATTTTTAAGTCCTAACTAATAACCGTGATTTAGAAGGAGCCTCTTACTACCACTAAGTAGTAGGAACCTATCATATAGAGAATTTCAAAGACAAAGGTTTCATAAATATATCATAAAAATAAAAACATAAACAAAGTATCCCTACTCATAAGCCAAGTATTCCAGCGAAGTCTAAGTATAATCTCCCTACTCTCCCCCTTTGTTATTATCAAAAAGAGAGAAACAATCATAAAGCAAGAAAAAATGAACAAATATGTAAGAGTAAAAAAATAGGCATTAACAAAAATTGTCAGTGTACGACAGGTAATAAAAATTCAAAAAATATGACTAGAGTATGTTAATCATGTAAAATATTCCTTAAGGGAATCCAAAATAGTGCAAAGAAGGATTTGCATGTCATTGAATTAGTCTTGCATCCTTATCATCTGTTCACACATTTAATCTTGATTGTATCGATTGTCTCTCAGTTATTGAAGGATCAAATCATTTGTATTCTAAAGTGTGACAAAGGATGATTTCTGTGGAGCAGGACCCAAGATGTCTGCTACTCTTTTTGTTTTCTTCTCTACCCACACATTATCTTTCAACTTATATCCAAATTGGTATGGAAGAGATGAATGAAACTTGACATGTTCATATCAATCCAGTTTGTCAAAAGACACTCAATAATGAGCAAAAATCTTGGTGAGTAGCATCCCATAAGGCAGACCACCAGTGCTATTCTTATGACTCCCCTTATCCACCATAAATTGCAAGATCATTGCTAGGAGGTTCATCAGATTTTCCTTCAGTAGATTATACACAACATATATGTCCAGGAGATTACATCTTTCCACAGACTACTCTTTGGAAAAATTGAAGTAGTAGATATCAATGCAAGGCATCAAGATAGTAAGTCCAAATGTCTACACTTGGGTCTCCTTTTATGAGTATTCTCGATGTGTAGTCAAATAAAATTCACAACTTCTCCTAGATCAAGATCAGTAATATCCCACTTATGACAGGGAAAGTCAATTCTGCCTATGGGAGTTATATTTAGTAGGTTTATCAAGATTTCCTTAGTGAACAAAATCTCACACTCATGTACCTAAGAGATAATTGCCAACTTTCCATCAATTTCATCTTTTCTTATGTGTGTATAAAATGATCTAACTAAATCATATCACATACTGTCTCATCCAAATTCAAAAAATTGTGCCAACCAATAACAAGAAAATAAGGAGAGATCAGAATATCAATATCATCGAATAGGAGAGGAGACAAAATACATCCAACAATCATCTTTCATTTCTTGTAGTGCATTTTGTTTCGTGCTTCAGTTTCTATTAATTGAAACATCTAGACTGGTGCTGAAGACTCTCCTTTCTTATGTACAGTGAGTTTCTTTATTTTTGACCTCTTTGCCTTTGGAATTTTTTCAAACAAAGTTTCTTTATAAAATAGTTCGTTCCGAGTAATTGGGTCCTCAATATTCTCTTTAACCATAGGTGCTTTGCCTTTTCTTATTTCTTCTCTTTTTCTCTTTTGAGGTTCTTCTTCTTCCCTTGGTCCAGCATTATGGCTTTTTTATTTTTCAAACGCTTTCTCATCTTGTTTTGTAAAACTTCCTTTGGTTCATGGACGCCTTATTACACGAACTAGTTCTTCGTTTTAACCATTATCATTATTGATCCAGTGTACTTCAGGCAATTTTTTTCCCATAGAACCAGGCCGAGGAGTAGTCGATGGTAGTGTGGAAATTTTAGAAGAAATGGTAGACAGAGTGGAAGTAGGTAGTGAAGGAGAATGAAATCTTACCTTTCTCGTTAGCTCCCCCTCACTAGAAGATTTTTCTGCTTCTTTTTGTTCTTCTTCCTCTGTTTCTTTTTCTTTTTCTGACGAGCTAGGGTTTGAGTCATCAAAACTTTCTTCACCAGATTTAGAGACATATTGTTGCTTGATCGTTAGTTTATTGTGTCCAAAAGATGAATCAGAATTTAATTCTTCAGGAAGAGACAACATAGTCAAAATATTTTTCTTTCTCTTATATGGAGTCTCCTGAATGGATGCTTCTATAACTTGAGATTTTTAATCGATATGATAAAAGCAGGTTCAGCAGGGGTGTCTAGCAATTCTACTATTAGTGACAGAGAAGATGATTCAGAAACAAGAGTTTCAGACTCTTGTTCATGGTGGAGAGTTTCACCATGGCTAGTAGTAGGAGTTAAAGTTTTCTTTCGTCCCTTGGACTTTATTCGTTCCATTTCAAGTAAGCTAGTGAGATTTAAGAGATCTGAGAAAAGTAGAGAGTTTGAGTGCATAGAGGTAAAAAGTGCTTCTAAGAACGATGAAGATAAGTAGAAGGAAGAAACCTTCTCAAGATATGCTAAACGGTTCTTTAGTGTGGATGTCGTGTGAAGATGAACAATCGTACACACTATTAGAGGAGGTGTGATCGTCTGTGTATCCTCTTTCAGTCACGTAGGCTATGTTTGTTGTGGTTTATTAATGGAATAGAATGGAATGGAATGTAATATTATTACATCGTTTGGAAGGAGGATAGAATGGAATGGGATGGAAGAGGAGGGTTTCATATTACATCTCATTCCATCCTAAATAGTAAAAATGAGAAACCTTCGATTTTGGGGTTTAGAAATGTAAAATGATGAACAAATTTTCACTATATTAGATTATAAACCCCTCTTCCAAACAACATTTCACTATATTACATTATGAACTCTTTCATCCCTCCCAAACAACAATTTTCTAATATTACATCCATGTACATTCCATTCCATTATAAACTATTCCATTTCATTCCATTTTATTAAAAACCTTGTGTTTAACCAAATATAGTTTTACGAAAAGTCGTCAGAACAATGCCCACATTTTAAGAACTGAAATGATACTATTTAATAGTTGCCTTTTTAAGACACATGTATTATACCCTATTAAACTAATAGGAGCCTTCTAAATTGAGAGGAGCATGTTAATATCTATAAAAAAAAGTAGCACAGAATTTTCATACAAGGTTAAATATTAGATAATCTGTACATACCAAGCTCTTTTCTTAACAAACAAAATCTATCTTTAGAAAGTGGCTTAGTAAAGAATTCAACTACTTGATTTTCAGTTTTAACATACAAAAGATCGATGGTTCCTTCTAAAACATGATCTCTAAGAAAATGATGTTTGATTTCTATATGCTTAGTCGTAAAATGATGCACAGAATTTTTAGAAAGATTGATTACACTTATACTATTACATAGTATGGGAATATGATCAAAGTCCTGAGAAAAATCCTGGAGTTGATATTTTATCCATAAGATTTGATCACAATAGCTGGTAGCTGCTATATATTCTGCTTCAGTTGTCGAAAGCACTATACAATTTTATTTCTAGTAAAACTAAAAAACTAGATATGCTACAAAAAAATTAATAATTACCACTTCTACTTTTCCTATTAACTTTATCACCTGTATAATCTGCATCACAATAGCCAACTATGTTAAATGAATAAGTTTTTGGATACCATAATCCAAAATCCATAGTTTCGAGAAGATAGAGAAAGATCCTTTTAACTGCTTAAATTCTTTTGGATTTAATTGAAAGCGTGCGCAAAGACACACACTAAGCAAATATCTAGTCTTGAGCTTGTAAGATATAAAAGTGATCCAATCATTTCTCTCATCCGTAGCCTTGCCTTCTTCATTCTTATCAGGTTTTGTTCCAGTATACATAGGAGTACCCATCGATTTGGCATTCTCAAAATGATATTTTTTAATGAGTTCCTTTGTATATTTGTCTTGACTAATGAAGGTTACTTTTTCTATTTTCCTAATTTGCAACCCAAGAAAGAAAAATAGTTCTCTCATCATACTCATTTCAAACTCTCCTTGCATTAAGGCTGAGAATTCTTCACAGAAGGATGGATTAGTAGCACCAAATATTATGTCTTCAGTATATATTTTCACTATGAGTAAATCACTCTCCTTTTTCTTAATAAATGAGGTTTTGTCCACCTTTCCTCTTTCAAAGCTATTCTCAAGTAGAAAGTTACTTAACCTCTCATACTATGCTCGAGGAGCTTGCTTTAGACTATACAGAGCTTTAGTTAATTTCATCATATAATAAAGATATTTTTCATTTTCAAAACCTGGAGGTTGCTTAACAAACACTTCTTCGTTAATATATCTATTTAAGAAGGCACTTTTAACATCCATTTGGAATAATTTAAAATTCCTATAGCATGCAAAAGCAAGTAAAATTCTAATCAATTCTAATATAGGAACAGATGCATAAGTCTCATCAAAATCAATACCTTCCTATTGATTATAACCTTGAGCTACAAGTCTAGCTTTGTTTCTTACCACCTTATCATTTTTGTCAAGTTTGTTTCGAAATACCCAATGAGTTACAATGACTGACTTGTTCTGTGGACAAGGTACTAGATTCTAAACTTTGTTCTTGTCAAACTGATTTAGTTTATCTTTCATAGCTAAAAACTAATTTTCATTTGTAAGAACCTCTTCAACAGTCTTTGGTTCTAATTGTGAAATAAGGGCAACATAATTTTTTTTGAAAGATGATCTAGTTCTTAGACTTTTAGAAGGGTCTCCCAAAATATACAAAAATGTATCAAGACATCTCCATTCTTTTGGTGTTCTTCGTCACATAGGCTCCTATTGAGATGTTCTTAGAGAAAGAGCCTGATCTGTCCTAGCTTTAAAATGACCTTTTTGATCTTGTAATTCTGAAGGCACTATAGGTGTAGTTTGAGTTTGTGATTTATTTTTAGGAACTAAAAGATGCTCTTTATCAATTGAATCAACTACTATTGTTGAGGGTAGTGCTTCATCAAATACCACATATATTGATTCTTCTGCCCTTTTTGTTCTTTTATTATAAACTCTAAATCCTTTGCTAGCAGTATTGTAACCTAAGAAAATATCTTGATCTGATCTCGCGTCAAAATTTTCAAGATTGTCTTTTCCATTATTTAATATAAAGCACGTGCAGCCAAACGATTGAAAGTAAGTAATATTCAGTTTTCTTCCTTTCCACAACTCATAAGGGGTTGTTTTGAGAATAGGTCTTATAAGGCACTTGTTAAGTATGTAACAAGCAGTAGATATAACTTTTGCCCAGTAAATATGAGGTAGACCACTTTCACATAGCGTTGTTCTAGCCATATCAACAAGAGTCATGTTCTTTCTCTCAACAACTCCATTCTGTTGAGGAGTTCTTAGGCATCAAAAATTATAAGTTATACCATTTTCATTACAGAAATCTTTAAAAATTTTGTTATCAAATTCTCCTCCATGATCGCTCTAAATTGATGTAATACAATACCCTTTTTAAATATGATTTCTTTTACAAAACTTCTCAAAAACTTTGAAAGTATCATATTTATTTGATAGGAAATAAACCCATGTAAATCTAGAACAATCATCTACTATAACAAAACCATAGTGTTTACCACCAAAGCTTTGAGGCCTAGTGTTAAGTTGTCAATTTGCACTTATTTGATACTTAATTATCTTTAATGTGTTGAAATTATTATCTGAAATTAATGGAATTATCTTAT